>OLKM01000523.1:196868-287613 GCA_900291075.1 Melanogrammus aeglefinus | reverse complement strand
GAGTGTCAGCGTCTTGAAATACCCGGTCAATATAATGGATATAATATGGACACAAAAGACAATCAATATTCGGTATTTGTTATGGATTTATTGTATAAATTCCCTGAAAAGATGCACGTTCCAGGATGAATTGAAAAGCTCCCCTAATGGCCGGCTCAGACTACACGATTCTCAGACATTCCCCCACGATTTAACATGTCACACTATACGATCACAGAGCCAGGAAATCGGGCGTTGTCTTGTCGGAAGACTGGCCACACTACACGATTCTAGGGTGCGATGCTCTTTACTTTGTATCATTCACGTTTACAAGGTAGTTTAGAAAATCAAAGTTTAGAAACTGAACATAAATGTTTTTTCTACAATTTTTGTCATAAAGGTTCCAGTAGTTTTTATATCTGCTTCAATGCAGCAACTCCTGACATAGTTGCGTTGCGAGTGACATGAGCGATGTAAATATACTGCCGCATTTCAACCAAAGTTGGTCCTCCATTATGTTGTTTCATTTTCTCTCGTTTTCTTTTCATTTAGCATTCTTCTTATGCTTGCTATGATCGCATTCATTTTTTGTAGTACCCTAAGTTATTAGGTGCGTTCCCATCAGCTGTTTAGATATGCGCATCTATTTTCAGCCCACAGTCCGATAACATGATTGAATGGAAACGCCGTGAAATTCACGTCAAATCCTACAAAATCCCCTGATTCGCATCAAAATGAATACGCTCGCTTATGTGCCGAGTGTTTTGTGGTCTGATCTCGAATTGGATGGAAAACATCTGTATGCGAATCAAGAGTGTGACTAGCGCACTTTCACCCCGACTGCTTCGACGGAACGACGGAAATGTTTACAGGTTGGTTGCCATGCAACCCGCACGAAAATCTCGCGTGACTTAGAAAATTCGCGCGAATGTGTAGTTTTTCACCGAATCCCGTTCTTTTTGATAGAAACACACATGATTCGAAATCTTTAATGCGTATGGCCCAGTAAGCGAATCACTTTGGATGGAAACATGGCTAACTGTGTACTCAGCGTAGTGCAGTGAAGTCAGTTGTACAACACTGAGCTCCAAGCATGTTCGTGTGGGTTCCCTCACGCAACTGGGGTGGCTTGTGTTCCCTTTACTTTATAACACAACATTAGCGGGATCTCGGGAGGAAAAGTAATACTTAGTGAAATGCTAACCTTAGCTTAGTTGTTTGTTTACGTTCGCTGTACAGGGCCACACCAATCAACTGTGACTGAGTGTCAGCGTCTTGGAAATACCCGGTCAATATAATGGATATAATATGGACACAAAAGACAATCAATATTCGGTATTTGTTATGGATTTATTGTATAAATTCCCTGAAAAGATGCGGCGTTATCAGGATGAAATCTGTAGTGAGCCGCCATAAGGGCTGAGATGGACAGCTGATTTGGAACGGAACAACAGCTGTTGGCTTTCACGGGGAAAAACTAAGGAACTTCAACCTACTTAGGCCTGCTAATTAACGTTCAAAAGCTATTAAATCTTCAACAAAATATGCAGATACTGTCAAAATCGGTTCCAGGGAGGATATAGGGATTATTAATGTTGTTTTTTGATGGTGTTTTTTTCTGGAACGAGTATTCGAATATTCGCTCGGAAAAACCAACGAGTGTTTGAAGCCTGAAAAATGGCATTCGGGCCAGCCCTAACGGTAATTAAACATTCAAAACACCTGAGGCTTATAGTCCAGTGCGGCTTATATCTGTACACATCATTCAATTTAGCTGCTGCGGCTTATACTCCGGTGCGCCTTATAGTGCGGAAAATACGGTATGTCCCCCAGTCGAGTCCAACAGCGCCAAGTAAAATAATTACATAATGTATGTGTATGTTTCTGTGAATATAATGTTCGGGACTGGGTATGGATGTGTTTTTTTGTGAGCCTGGGCTGTTGCGCTTTTATTTTTGAATCAATTTGATACACAAACAAAATCAATAGCAGCAGGAATTTTTTTTTTTTCAACCGAAACTCAAGTCTAACAGAAATGATGAATAACATGGATCTCAAAAGGCGTCAGACTTGAGACAAAATGAAGTGAATACATGTTAGATTTTCTTCTTCACATTGCAAAGTGCAGAAGTACAAATTGTCCTCAAGAGGTTTATTTACTGAACAGATAGAAAGCACAGCAGACTGGAACCCTTGGGGGAACGTTGAGTATTGACACAAGAAGGATCTGTGAAAATTGGAATGTAAGTACAATCCGTTGTGGCATAGCTGCCTGCATTATGACAGCGTTTAGTCATGCTGCAATATGCCTTACCGATGACAAGCTCTGTCACAAACAGGCTGCTACTCTGAAAAGGAAGACTGAAATAGTGCTAAAACGCATATTAATAGGCTGCTATCGGAGCAATTATTTCCCAGATTCAGAGAGAGAGAGAGAGAGAGAGAGAGAGAGAGAGAGAGAGAGAGAGAGAGAGAGAGAGAGAGAGAGAGAGAGAGGAGAGAGAGAGAGAGAGAGAGAGAGAGAGAGGAGAGAGAGAGAGGAGAGAGAGAGAGAGAGAGAGAGAGAGAGAGAGAGAGAGAGAGAGAGAGAGAGAGAGGTGTTTCATTTTGGTTAATTTGATGTCTACAACGTTTCATCAAGCACAGTAAAAGCTCTCTTTATTTAAATACTAGCAGATGACGGCAAGGAGGTTGGGAGGGGAGGAATGAAAAGAATTATAAGTAATATTATATTAGTTATACGGGATACTAGGCGTGCTAATACTCTTATACAAAAAGTATGGAAATCAGTGCATCTGCCAATGAATTATTATATATTATATTATATAATTATTCTATTCAACCAACCTGGTCTATTTGACCTTGGGTGTGTGTGGGAATGAACAAAGGTGTTAAAGAGCCGAGTTACCTTGAGAGAGCGAGAGAGAGAGAGAGAGAATATGAGTATAAGTGATAACGTGATAAAGCTGAGTAGTGAGATGTATTCTAGTGTGGTATATAAGTGTGCATAACAATGTAAAACACTGGGTCTCTTTAACAGCCTTTTAAACCCCCTTAAACCCTCAACGCGGCCATTAAGATTTAATGAAGTAAACATGTGACAAAGATGTTTTTCTTCACAAACAGCCTTATCGTAGCGTCCCAGATGTGATTACACATGCGTGAGGCGTCATTAACTGCAGCTGTCATATGAGCCGGTGAAAGCGTCACCGAGCCACTTTGAAGACAGGAAGGACATTTTGTCTGAACGTTGGTTGTTCCCTTCATGGTCGCATCCAGTTTTTGACACAATTGTCACATCACGGGCACAGACATACCGCGGAACTATCTCAACGAGAGGCGCTACTCATCTTCAGACACTCGCATGCACGAGCACGTGCACGCACGCACACACAGCACACACACATGCATGCACACACACACTCACAGACACCTTTACACACACACACACACGTCCCGAAAGACAGACAGACACACGCACACACACATCAACAGCTTGATGCAGGTAACTTTGGCAGTGCAGCGTACCGCCAAGGTAAAATCGAATGGCGGTATATTAAAGGACAAACTGTTAACGCTGCTTCCTGTCTTCCTGTGAGCCAGTGTACCGGCGGCCGAGCGCTGGTTTGCGGCGGGATTAGCATGACTATAGGCGGCCCACTTGTGGTGTTAAGTGGGGCAAGCACGACGGGCGTTCGGCACAGACATATAGGAAGATCCCCTCTGTGAATACCAGGGTACCCTCCCTCTTTCTCTCTTTCTCTCTTTCTCTCTCTCTCTCTCTCTCTCTCTCTCTCTCTCTCTCTCTCTCTCTCTCTCTCTCTCTCTCTCTCTCTCTCTCTCTCTCTCTCTCTCTCTCCTCTCTCTCTCTTCCTCCCTCTATAGTACTCGATTCCTCTTTCTCTGACTCCTACACGTGTGTATGTGTGCGCACATGCACGCAACGCGCAAGCAGACACACACATGCACGCAGACACACACACGCACACACACAGTTACCAGTGCAAATGCAATTTCCCTTTGCTTTCATTATCTCACTGTCAAACACTGGTACAGCATCAAACACACACACAAACACACGCACAAACAAACACAGAAACACACGCACAAATACAAACACACACACACACACACACACACACACACACATCTCTAGCTTCCCTCTCTGCCTCTCCGATTGCCTTCCTTTCCATCCCATTTCCTCTCACTATCTCTCATCTCTCCCTGCCTCTCTCATATGTCTTGTTCTCCCTCCCATATCTCTGTCTCTTCCTTGTGAATTGCTTCCCTCACGCCCTCTCTCCCCCCTCCCCTCATCCACTCCCCTAACCCCTCCCCCCCCCTGTACCCCCATAGCCCCCTCCCGCCCCCACCCACCACTTCCGCCCCAGCCCACTGGCGGGCAGCGGCGGCTAAACAAAGGCTGAGCGTTATGTTGTTATCCGGCTGTCCATCATTTTAATTATTCATCGGTGGGAAAGGAGATTGGAGTGGGAGGGGAAGTTTCGGAGCAGCTGTGGTGAAAAAAGGGAAACCTGCAGCATAAGGGAGTGTTTTCACACCGCTGGAAGGGATGGAGATGGAGGAAGGGGTTTATGACGCCGTACTCTATGCCGCCAAGCGACCCTAGCTGGATATCTTAAGGAAACTGCTGGTACACGCTGAAAGTTGGACGCTTGATCGAAAGGTTCCGATCAGAGTTTCGATCGCAATGTTCCGACTTTCTATCTTAGTTTCCTCCTAAATTTTCATTAAAGCGAGGACATTACGTGCCCGGGATCCTGAGTATCTTATCTTGCTAGCTGTCTCCTAGCTTCCTCCTAGCCTCTCCACTGTTTTTGAAGAGAGCAAGACATTCACTGTTCCAGAGTTAAGGAATCAAACCCATAAAGAGCCAGTGAGCCCACTGTTTCAGATGGAATTCTAACACTATGTGACAGGGGGCTGAGAGTTTTAGGATAGAGGGGGGGGGGGGGGTGTTATCCCCATGGTCACGACCCACAGCAACTATAAGATACCTTTCTAGTACCATCGTTGTTTAACTGTTATGAGCGATTACAACAGCGCTTACTGTTGTAAGCGATTCAGTGTTGCCACAGTTACCTTGAAAAAGTAATCTGATTAGTGATTACTATTACTGATTACTCCTTAAAATAGTAACTTAGTTACTTTACTGATTACTTGATTTTAAAAGTAACTAAGTTAGATTACAGGTTACTTTATTAGTTACATTTAGCTGTGACAACCCCCCCTCAACAATTGTTCTTCATCCCCGTCAACAATTCCCCCCCCCCACTACCACTATCAGGGGTAATTCAGGGGAACTGTGGCAACACTGAATATAACACTTGTATACAGGGCCCAGAATTTGGTGCTACGGCCCTAGGTGCACAAACTGACACATGGCTTCCAACCGCAACTTTTAATGCGTAGACAAAATATTACCGCACGCTTTACGGGACGATCACCGGACGCATCTCCACATGCGTGACGTAAACAGCACGTTCTAGCGCTCGAGCTGCTCGTACCTGCCCGTGGATTTAGTTCTCTGGCTCCCATGCGCTCTCTCTGCTGCCGTCGCTCCAGCACAACACACACACACACACACACACACACACACACACACACACACACACACACACACACACACACACACACACACACACACACACACACACACACACACACACACACACACACACACACATTACTGGTTTGGAAATAGCAACGTAACGGAAATAGTACTTGTTCATTTTTTCAGTAACGAGTAATCTAACGTCACTGCCGATGTTGTATATTAAATCTTCCACACAGCATAGTTACACTATAGGTGGCCGGGAGGCCTTACCCTCAGACACAGGTATTAAATATATCGTTAGTTTGATTACTGTCTCCTACAAACTGAGTGTCGAGGTGTCCCTGAACAAGACGCCCCACCCTAACTGCTCCCGACTGGCTGGCTGTCGCCCTGCATAGTCGTAGGTGTGTGAATGTGTGCATAAATGGAGGCAGAGTTGTGTGAGGCAGTATTGTAAAGCACTTTGAGTGGCCACTGGTTAGAAAGCGCTGTATAAATGCAGACCATTTACCATAGACTAAAAAATGCATTGTATGTGAGTGTTGTAGAACAAAGTAATAAATAAAGCCACATAGATTAAGACATAAAGAAACGTTAAATGGCTTGAATCAAGTGAAGGGATTTGAACAAAAGTTCAAAAGTGTAAATGGAGTAAACAATGTAAACATGCACACCATTTAAGAAAAAGTAAATGGTTGGAAACAAATAAAGTAACAGCTGAATGAAAAGCGCAAAGCATTGCTAAAAAACACAGAAATGTAAAAGGTCAAATGTATTGCCCTCCACTGCTGGTGTGTGTGTGTGTGTGTGTGTGTGTGTGTGTGTGTGTGTGTGTGTGTGTGTGTGTGTGTGTTGTGTGTGTGTGATGTCGTGGTGCTGTTAGTTGTGTGTGTGTGTGTGTGTGTGTGTGTGTGTGTGTGTGTGTGTGTGTGTGTGTGTGTGTGTGTGTGTGTGTGTGTGTGTGTGTGTATTTAAGAGAATAGCGAGCCAGTGGGTGCGTGATTAAAAGTAGCTCAATAGAGCGGGGGAAAAACCACCCAATCTGGCAACCCTGCTGAACGTCCTCACGCTCCAGCGTCAACGTGAATCAATGAGACCACCTGAAAACAAAGCCGGTACGAAACTAAAACGGTGATTCTGAATGATGATGGTAGACGGTTGGAGTGACCGAGTTACGATGTCTTAGTCATTTCACTGTCAGAATGGGCAGCCGGCTTCATCGGACCAAGCGTACTGTAGAATATGACGGTTTGAAACTATGGCGCATTTCCACTAGCACGGCTCGGCTCGGCTCGGTTTGGTTTGGTTGTGTTTCCATTACAACTGGTTCCTCCTCGACGTGGGCGGGGTCGTCATAACACGGCAGCGTGAAACCGCTGTGACGTCATTTACACGGCGCCGAGCAACGTACAAATCCGGAAGACCAGAACAACAACAACAACAACATCATCAGAGGAGGACAGCATGGAGGACATGGAGGCGATCGTGTTGCTGCTCACCCTGTGGCTTTTTGTCGCACAGAAGGCAAGAGAAGAGAGCCAGAGAAGACTCCGGGCCGCGAGACAAAACACTATTGAAAAGTCGCGCGGTTATGACGCTTCCAGTGACGACACTCATCGGCCAATCAGTGGAAGGCAGTCGGCTGACGTCACGTTTTAGTAACGCTTCGGCTCGCTGAGTTGGGTCTGTCTGCGTCCTGCAAGACGGAGGCGTAACTTGCACTAGGAGGCGTAACATGTAGTCGGAGGCGTAACTTGTAGTCTGAGGCGTGTCTAGTACTTTTCTAAATCGCGGAAGTGATCTGTATGTAGCAGTGGTGCACGGGTACATAAATGACCGGTAATAAATGACTGGTAAATTTACTTACCGTCATGAATATCGGAAGACCCGACTAAAATGAAGATCTCGTGTGAACCGTGATTTACAACGCTTTTTGTTTACCGCGAAAAGAGAAAGATCTCGCGTGGACCGCGATTTAGAAAAGAACAAGTTACGCCTCCTAGTGCAAGTTACGCCTCCTAGTGCAAGTTACGCCTCCGTCTTGCAGGACGCAGACAGATACTATTGGGCTCGCTTGGAACCAGGGCTGAGGTGATACCAAAAATGTACCCGGTTGCAGGTACTGCGTGCTAGTGGAAACACGCAAATAGCACGCCGAGCCGAGCCGTACCGAGCCGAGCCGTGCTAGTGGAAATGCGCCATAAAACTGTGATTCTGAAGAAAGTTTAAATGATATCGAAATTCCGTTTGGATATTATTGAAGATGCGATTGTGTAGGTTTGTTAAATGGTTTGAGCGAAGATAAACGGTTGAAAATTGATTTAGTTACGTCTTAAAAGGTTAGAAGTACCAGAGGCCTCCCGTTGACTCCCATGTTAAAAAAAGGAAGGAGATAGGTCCCAAAGTTTGTAGAGAATAAGAAAGAAAGAAAGACAGAACTCACCTAATTATGTAATAATATTCAGGGACGCCGGGAATCTTTGACATTGTCACTGTGACCTGTTTGTATATACAATTTACCAATCGCTCTATAAGTGTAGTCCATTTACTATCTACCATTTACCGTGGAATCCCTCCATATGTGTGGTGCGTTGACTCTCTCAGACACTCTCAGACACATTTTACCGAGCCCGTCTTACAGCCATCCCCTCCTCTCCTCCTCTTGCTCAGACAACACAGCTAGCCTTGCGGCGTTGTTCCTCCTCCGTCTCACAGCCATCCCCGCCGCTCCTTGTTACCTCTCCTTGTCTCCTCTCCTTGTCTCCTCTCCTCTCTCCAGACAGCCCAGCAAGAATCTTGGCGTTTTTTCTCCTCTGTCTCACAGCCATCTCCTCCTCTCCTTGTTTCCTCTCCTTCTCTCCTCCCCTCTTCTCTCCTCTCTCCAGACAGAACAGCTAGCATCGTGGCGTCTTACAGCCATCCTCTCCTCCTCTCCTTGTCTCCTCACCTTGTCTCCTCTCCTTATCTCCTCTCCTCTCTCCAGACAGCACAGCTAGCATCATGGCGTTGTTTCTCCTCTGTCTCACAGCCATCCTCCTCTTTGTCTCCTCACCTTGTCTCCTCACCTTGTCTCCTCTCCTTGTCCCCTCTCTCAGACAGCACAGCTAGCATCGTGGCGCGCCGCCGCCGCTTCAGCCACCTGACCCAGGAGCTGTACCATCTGGCCGTGGTGGTGTGGGACGGCGGGGAGCCCGTCCTCAGCGGCACCAGCACCCTGACCCTGCGCGTGTGCCCGTGCCGCGGGCAGGGCCGCGCCCGCACCTGCCAGGGGGAGGCCTTCCTGACGGCGGCCGGACTCAGCACCGGCGCCCTCGTGGCCATCCTGCTGTGCGTCGCCATACTGCTGGGTAGGTGGGGCGGGGGGGGTTAGAGCTGGCCGATTTATCGATTTTTAATCGTAGTTCGAATTGATAATCAATTAATTAATAATCGATTTTAAAAATGAATATTATTGAAGAAAAGAGTAAAAATCGTAATCGGAAAATGAATTGAACTGAAGAATCTGAAACGTCAAATGTATTGCCCTGCACTGCGCGCGCTCGCGTTGTGTGTGTGTGTGTGTGTGTGTGTGTGTGTGTGTGTGTGTGTGTGTGTGTGTGTGTGTGTGTGTGTGTGTGTGTGTGTGTGTGTGTGTGTGTGTGTGTTGTGTGTGTGCGTGCGTGCGTGCGTGCGTTATTCTGTGCACATTCCTTCAAAGCTTTATCAGTGAGACGGACTGTATGTTTGTGTATGTGTGTGTGCGTGCATGCACATGTAGGTCTGTGTGAACATCAAGGTGTGTGTTTGAGACACCATTTTGTATGGGGTGGTATTTGAGCAGATGTCAGATGGGTAAGGCGACGCCCACAGGTTAGGCTGTGGACGATGGGGTTGGAACCCACCACGTTGTCAGGGAGGGAAAACATCCCAAGGACGGAGGTGAACATACAAGCAAAGGGAGCAGAGCAGAAGACAGAGGGGTAACGGCCGTCTGTTCTTCAGGAGGTTTGAACCCCAGACAGGAGGCTGAGGAGGAGGTGGGTGGGGGGATTGTGAGAGCTAGCTGACAGAAAACAGGAGTTAAAGGAGGAGACTGGCTCCCGGCGAAGCGTTCACGCCGTTAGTGATGTAAGCGCCCATAGCGATGGTCGCAACGTTAGTGATCTTTGTGATGTTTGTGTGTCAGCGACGTTGGCGGTCTTAGCGATGTTCACGGTGTTGGCAGCTAAGAGATGTTCACAGCGTTTGCGATGTTCGTGATATTCGCGGCATAAGCAGCGTTAGCGATGTTTGCGGCGATGGCGATGTTAGCGCCGTTTAAAAAGCAAACGGACCAACGGATGTTCAGGGCCGCTGTGGCCAACGGTAGCCGGGTAGCGGCTCAGAGCTCCAGAAGAGGCAGAGCGGTCTCCAAGAACACATCGTTCTTCTGAGGGAGTGCTTTTAAGGTTGGCGCACGATCTAAGCCACGGAAAACACAATCTCAGCCTGATAAGAGAAACCCCCCTCGTTGATAAATGGTGATTTGTTAGACAGGCTGATCCAAAACTAATGGAACAAAAAATGTCTGGCCAGTAAATATTTCATGCTTTTTACTTTGAATACAAGTTTTTTTTATCTTGTTCTTATTATCACTTAGAAGAGGCTTGGGGGATGAAGTTGTTGCTACGATAATCATCTTGCCCTTCTATGCCTCTTCTTCCTCCTCCGCCTGCACCTCCTCCTCCTCCTCCTCTTCCTTCATCTCCTCTCCTCCTCCTCCTCCTCCTCCTCCTCCTCCTCCTCCTCCTCCTCCTCCTCTCTCCTCCTCCTCCTCCTCCCCTACTCTTGCTTCATCTCCTCTCCTCCTCCTCCTCCTCCTCTTCCTTCATCTCCTCTCCTCCTCCACCTCTTCCTTCATCTCTCCTCCTCCTCCTCCTCCTCCTCCTCTTCCTCTACCTGCTCCTCCCCCTCCTTTTCTCTCCTCCTCCTCCTCCTCCTCTATCTCCTCCACCTCCTCCTCCTCCTCTTCCTCTACCTCCTCCTTCTCCTCCCCCTCCCCAGTCATTGCTTTGCGTTCTGGACGTGATTTACTCGCACACACACTCGCACACGGTTTGTAGTCGAGGATCAACTGCAACTCATTAAAGTTCGGCCAAAGTAAACTATCTCTTGGCCTTAACTGGGGCATGAGAGGTTTGTGTGTGTGTGTGTGTGTGTGTGTGTGTGTGTGTGTGTGTGTGTGTGTGTGTGTGTGTGTGTGTGTGTGTGTGTGTGTGTGTGTGTGTGTGTGTGTGTGTGTGTGTGTGTGTGTGTGATCATAAGTTTGAGTGTGCGCTTCACATCTTATGTGTGAGTGTGTTATGACTTTTGATTATGACTTTAAGTGGGTGCGTGCATGTGTGTGCGTGCATGTTTGTGTGTGCCAAAGTATGTTGTGCGTTTGTCTGTCCTCCTCTTATGTGTGAGTGTGTGATAATGAGTCAGACTGTGTGTGTGTGTGTGTGTGTGTGTGTGTGTGTGTGTGTGTGTGTGTGTGTGTGTGTGTGTGTGTGTGTGTGTGTGTGTGTGTTATTGTCTGGTTGAGGGCACTGTTTACGCAGCTTCTTTGTTTGTGACATGCAAACAAATATGGGGACCAAACAATGTGGTGACAGAAGCAGACAGGGGGGGGGCAGTGGGCAAATAACACAGCCCAGCCCCCCCCCCCACATGATTACATATCAACTTCATCCACACACACACACACACACACACACACACACACCACACACACACACACACACACACACACACACACACACACGGACATACACCGAGATGAGACACACTAAAACGCAATGTCACATAGCTCAGACAGAAGATGTAGACGAACGCAATTACATGTTTGCACACATACAAACACAATCACACAGACACACACACACACACACACACACACACACACACACACACACACACACACACGCATGGACCCACATATGGACGCACACACCGAGATGAGACACATTGAAAGACAAAGTCACATAGCTCACACAGAAGATGAAGACAAACGCAATTAGGTGTTCTCATACATACACAATCACAAGGTTCAAACACTCACACGCGCACACTCCACGCTGGTGCTTTGTGTTGATTGGCTTTGGACAGCGTGTGGAACACATCCATATTCATACGATCGGGCATTTTCTCTAGAGAGAGAAAGAGAGAGAAACAGAGGGAGTATAAACAATAGTGATAGTCAGGGAGAGAGATGAAATTGGTGTGGGGGGGGGGGGGGGGGGAAGTAGACAGATGCTGAGAGAAAAGATTGTGAGGATAAATGAACAAAAAGAGCTCGAGAACGTACAAGTGAGACAGCCATAAGTATGAAGTATGAAAAAAGAACAGCGAGAAAGGAGGAACGAGAGAGAGAGAGGGAGGGAGAGAGAGAGAGAGAGAGAGAGGAGAGAGAGAGAGAGAGAGAGAGAGAGAGAGGGAGAGAGAGAGAGAAGAGAGAGAGAGAGAGAGAGAGAGAGGGAGAGAGAGAAGAGAGGGAGAGAGAGAGAGGGAGAGAGAGAGAGAGAGAGAGAGAGGAGAGAGAGAGAGCGAGAGAGCGCGGGAGAGGGAGAGCGAGAGAGAGAGAGAGAGAAAGAGCGAGCTGTTCACCGCGCCGTGCGGACAGAAGGGGTGTCAGGCTGATTCCAGACAGCCACGCTGAAACAGGTTGTGGGCGTTGGGAAGAAAAAACAGAGATGTCCACATGCAGGCACATGGGCCCCGGAGCCACGTCAGAGCCCTGTCCTACGTGCACGGAGATGGTCGGGGTATTCGAGGCCGCAGTGTGTACGTTTTCCGCCTGTCACCCCGATTCACACAGGCTTGTTCTCGGTTATTGTTTTAGTTTGTCTTTAGGTTTATTTTAGGGCCAGATGTCTTCTGGGGTGAGGAGTAAAATTGCTTTTTGAAGTCAACAGCAAAACCAAATCCTGGCCAGCAGAGAAGAGAAGGGGATCTTATTATGCTAGGTTGTTATCGCGCATATTCATAGCACTGAGGGAATATTGTTGAGTTACAGGCACCATTTCACACGTTGAAATACGTACGCTCTGGTACACGTATCTAAATCAACAGTTTAATTAAAAGGACGGGATACAAAAAGCTTTATTATTTTGAAGATAGGCCGTTTGATTCGCCAGACGTAAGAAAGCGGGTTTCAACCCCCCCACCGCCTAATCCGTAGAAATCCTTCAGCAAGCTGCAGAGACCCCCGGAGGTCCCCCATCACACATATCCAAATTCTGTGCGAATTTGTTCAGCTGTGTCTGTGTCTGTGGATAAAAGCGACTGATGAGGAATTAGAAAAGCTACCGTGCGGTATGGCTGTTGGACACCGTGAAACAACGCTCACTGTTTGTATTGACTGGAGATCAGCTTATCCATCTCTGGGTTGTTTCTGACCTATTAGGATCCTCCCCCCACCCCCTCTAGTAATTACATAATTGTCTGGTTAATTCATAGGAAGTCTGATTGTAGAGATAATAGCAATAATCAACAAGATTTTTAAATTGATGGCTTGATTGCTGCACCCGCCTGCGTTATTCGATTGAAGATCTTGGAGGTTCTAAAAACAAATTAAAAAAATTGTGTGTCAATATTCTAATGTATTATATAACATAATCGGTTAGATTAGAGAGGTGCTTCTGAAGTGTATTGATCCGTTGTTTACTGTTTTATAACTGGTCAATTATTATTTTGCACAAGTTCGAATTTCTACACTGAAGACCGGAAGTAGAAAAGGAAATAAACGGGAATAATACAGTCGTGCACCCAACCCCTGGAGGTGGATGATATCTAAATCTGGCCTCTGGGATTCTACCGATTACCCAGCATGCACTTGCCCAAGTGCGGCACGATTGGTTGCTTAGAAACAGGATATTGAGTATTAGCCTTCAGTTCTAGGCAGAGGCTATTTCTCCCACTGCGCCCAACGGGCTCCCCTAAAGTATAGTAAATACTAGCATTAATTATGTATGGGCCAATCACGAGTCGTCCGGTTATTCCCCATCCTAAAAATAACGGAAGGAATCGGAAAATCGCCTTTCCAGGGAAACATCTCTAAAATATATTCCCAATTAAATCCAGCGTAACCATACATGTGTGTAACTGTTAGACCCCCCTGTCTTCCCTTTTGCATCCACTGAAGTGCTAAACCCTTGCACTACAGGAAATAAGAATCTCATTAAAAAATATTTCGTCCTGTTTCCATCAATCAAGACGTGAGCGCTTTAACCTTTCCACCAGAACCTCTAAACCTCACTTTTCCCTCTGTATTTCTCCTCCTTATTTTCCCCGTCGAGGTGTCTCTCGCTCTCGCTCTCACTCTCTTGCTCTTTCTCTCTTTCACACTCTCCTTCTCTCTCCCATATATCTCCCCCGCCTCTTTCATGTGCCTTCCCTCGCCATATCTCTCTCCCTCTCTCCTCTGTCCGTCTCTCTCTCTCCTTTATCTCTCTCCTCTTCTTTGCTCTCTCCTTATCTCTCTCTCTCTCTCTCTCTCTCTCTCTCTCTCTCTCTCTCTCTCTCTCTCTCCTCTCTCTCTCTCTCTCTCTCTCTCTCTCTCTCTCTCTCTCTCTCTCTCTCTCTCTCTCTCTCTCTCTCTCTTCTCTCTCTCTCTCTCTCTCTCTCTCTCTCTCTCTCTCTCTCTCTCTCTCTCTCTCTCTCTTCTCTCTCTCTTTCTTTCTCTCTCTCTCTCTCTCTCTCTCTCTGTCTCTGTCTCTCTCTCTCTCTCCCTATGGCTCTCTCTCGCTGCCTTCATATTAAATCTTCTTTGACCACTAAACTGCTGGAGGTGTTGGGCTTCCGAGGCGAGAGGAAGAGCTCTCACCTTGTGTTTGAGTTAGAAATCGAGAGAGAACTGTGTGTTCCCTCAGACCTTAATTTAGCACGAAGGGCCGAAAAGAAAAAGCCCTCTCTCTTATCTCAGGGTGTCTAATCCTTCGGCATCATCTTAAATCTCGAACCGCGCGCCCCTCATTATTAGCTTGAGTCTTAGCATCACGGCTAGCATTAGCATTATGATAGCCTCG
The DNA here is from genome assembly GCA_900291075.1 of Melanogrammus aeglefinus. Taxonomy (NCBI): domain Eukaryota; kingdom Metazoa; phylum Chordata; class Actinopteri; order Gadiformes; family Gadidae; genus Melanogrammus; species Melanogrammus aeglefinus. The sequence goes on along the minus strand of OLKM01000523.1, from coordinate 273,030 downwards.
ATGTATAGCGAGAGTAATGAAATTGTGAAATAATGTGGCAGTGCTAAAAAACGCACTACGGAGGCAGCGATATATCAAGGTCATTCCGGCTAATGTGGCATAATGAACTCTTTGGAAATTGCGTTGCAGTAAAAAATATACTACCCGGCAGAGCTCATTTGATCCACTTAATGTTAGCGCTTACAACTTTGTAGCAAAGCCACAGCCGACTCAGGAAGCATAACGATCAGGAGCTAGCTTTCAAGACGCACGTGTCATCATATATAACTTTACTGCCTTTAGTACATGACTTCTTCTTTAGCTGTCAGGAAACGTGAGCACTGGCCTCTCATCGGAGGGTCTGCACCACAGCCTCATGGCCGGCTCTTCCTCTGGGAACATCGGTTTGTTTTGGGTTCAACCCCCTATTGCGCTAACTATGTGGACAATACGCAGTGTAGCGACACGGTTACAATTATGACCTTCGCTTCTGCGCTCCATGTGGTGACCTCTCTCCCTCTCTCTCTCTCTCTCTCTCTCTCTCTCTCTCTCTCTCTCTCTCTCTCTCTCTGTCTCTGTCTCTGTCTCTCTCTCTCTCTCTCTCTCTCTCTCTCTGTCTCTCTCTCTCTCTCTCCACTTTCATGTGCACCCTTACCTACTTAGCCCATCAAAAAAAAGGCTTTCGAAAAACACTTATTCTCCACATGATGGAAGTGGATTAATTCTTTTTTTTATCCGCTAGCTGTATTGTTATACTATCTTTGCCATGAGCGTGGGGCCACGTCTTCTCCGCATTTGTTTTCCAGGGCACTTGCATCAAGCAGCTTGGATTCAAAGACCCATCAAGAGGCGATGCTAATGACTGCTAATGTGTACCGCTGATTTACAGCACCGTAGTGCTTGGTTAGCTTTAGCGTTCTGATGCGGAAAAAACAACTCTTGGATAAATAGGCTCATAAAAAACACTCGGGCTGATGTTTCGGCGCTCATCTGGTTAGCTGTTTACGAACCAAGACATGTTAATCTGTCATGAGCTATGAATTAATCGGGGAACATGCAGTGAACGACATCAGCAGTAAACTTTTGTTCCCGGCATTTTGCCCCCGCGTGCTAGCTACGTCGTGCTGAGGAAAAGCGGCTAGGGCTAATTTGTTTTGTTCTTTTTTGATTAAATGAGGCGATGGTGAACTGTAGCATTGTATATATATATATTATATATATATATATATATATATATATATTATATATATATATATTGTATGCAAATATATGTCTCTATATTTATCCCCCTTTCTCTCTTTATCTCTCTAAATTGTGTTCTTAATCTATCACTCTATTTTTCTTGAAGCTGCTTTAACACAGGACTTGCCCTTTGGCAGCGTCTAAAATGAACCTTAAGAATAATGTCATGTCTGCAGGGGCCAGGTGAAGCAGCTACTGGCCAAGCAGTTATATGTTTTAATATGAGTCTCTGTATCAACTCAACATGTACCCGCCGGTATTGACCAGTGAGAGGCATTCATTCTGGACCCTGCCCTTCGGGGGTTAATAATCGGGGAGATGGAGAGTCCATACTAGGGGGTATAGGGGGTATATAGTGTAGTGGTTAGGACCCACCCGAAAGGTACTGGCTCCGATCCCCAATATCGACAGCCAAACCTGCATTCTACATCCTACCCATGGGAGCCTTGAGCAAAACGCCCAGCTGACCCCCAGCTGACCCCCAGCTGACCCCCAGCTGACCCCCAGCTGACCCCCAGCTGACCCCCAACTGACCCCCAACTGACCCACTACCTGCTCCTTTATGACCTTTACCTGAATGAACCCACCCTGGGGGGCATTGTAGATTCTACTTCGATTAAATGTTATTTGTGTAGCCCTTAATCACAGGTACAGCCTCAAAGGGCTTAACAGGCTGTATGTAAATGCTCCCCCCCCGACCCTAGCCCCCCGGAGGGCAAGAAAAGTTAGCAAGGAAGGAATCTTGAGGAGGAACACAGAGTGGGGGGATCCCTCCTTCCAGGGATGATCAGGAGTGCGATGGAGGCCATCGTTTACACACACACACACACACACACACACACACACACACACACACACACACACACACACACACACACACACACACACACACACACACACACACACACACACACACACACACACACACACACACCACACACACAGACAAAACATTTTAACTCGGCGACGGGGTGCTGGCCGGTTTACCCTGACAACGTCCTGAAAGCCAAACTGTTAAGAGGACTCAACACTAATAAAGTCTCCCCTTCCTCTTCCTCCCAGCCATCGTGGTGCTCTTCATCACGCTGCGCCGCAGTAAGAAGGAGCCGCTCATCTTCTCCGAGGAGGACGTGCGGGAGAACGTGGTAACCTACGACGACGAGGGCGGCGGCGAGGAGGACACCGAGGCCTTCGACATCGCCGCGCTGCGCAACCCCGCCGGCGCCGAGGAGCTCAAGTTCCGGCGGGACGTCCGGCCCGAGTCCCGGCAGCGGCACCGCCGCCACCGCCGCCACCGGCCGCCGCGGGAGGGGGGTGCAGCCCGCGGGAGCGGCCTCTCGCGGGAGGAGGAGGAGGAGGAGCGGGAGCTGGAGGAGCAGCGGCTGGACGCGGCCGACGTGCACGAGTTCATCAAACAGAAACTGGTGGAGGCGGACCTGGACGCCAGCGTGCCGCCGTACGACTCGCTGCAGACCTACGCCTACGAGGGCGGGGGCTCGCCGGCGGGCTCCATCAGCTCGCTGGACTCCCCCGCCGGGGCCCGCTTGGGGGAGGGTGAGTGCCACCTGCTGGACGACTGGGGGCCCGCGTTCCAGGCACTGGCGGGACTGTGCGGAGAGGCGAGGGCGGAGGCGGAGGAGGCGGAGGCAGTAGCGACGGCGGCGTCAGAAGAAGAGTTGGTAACGAACGGGGACGAAGACCCAGCCCGGCCTATTTGACTCCACCACCACCCCCCCCCCCCCCCCCCCCCCCACTCTCTCCCCTGCCCTCCTCCTGCCTCCGTTCAAACCAAATGCGTCCCAAAAAAAAATGATATTAAAGATTTTCTTTCGGGACTCGAAAAGGGAATAATGGAAACTTTATGAACGGGAACGTGAGGAACGTGAGGGGATTTGGGAAAAACGCCCCTGTTGTTCGCCTTTCCACGCCGTCCGAACTGAACTGACTGGCCTCCAGTGTTTTCTTCTCTCCGTGTTGTTGCTTTGGATCATGGAAGGTGTTTGTCGGGAAAGGACTAACTCAAATTTTATGATAATGAAAAAGCAACAATGAGGCAAAAAAAGGGGGAAATGATATTTTCCTTGGTGTATATTTTTTATTGCTCAATAAAACCCTGAAATCCATATGAGTGGATGTATGTGACATAGTGTGCGCTTTTCCTTTCGTTCCCGGTACAGAGTGGGTGTGATATTCAGCGGGACGGCCCGGCTGCAGGTCATTAGTCTCGTTGTTTATGATTCAACAAAGCAAGACAAGAGGGAAATAAATCCGGGGCATGGATGACAAACCGCGCTGTACAACAGACCAACGTTGGTCCCCATTACTCAGGGAGAAAATAATAAACGAATCCTTACCCCAAATTGAAGATGTCGCGGGATAAAGTTTACACAACATGAACTGTTTTGCTATAGTTTTCTTTTCTTTAACGGGGTAAAATCAATCCGATGTTTATGGTCCAGAACCGCTTAGTTGTGGTTGTTCGTCGGGATAGCCCGCAAACCACACCAGCTATTTCGTCCACAGTGGGTCGTCTGGGCATGGCATGAATCATATCAAGGTGTTTATTTAGTTCACACCACGTCAAGTCAGACACAGGTGCGCTTCTCATGATTTGAACAAAGAAGATGGTCCACCCCAGTGGTGCTTGCTTTAAATAAGTAAATAAGTTATCACAATGGAGGTCAACTTTTCTGCAAAAAAGATTAGCATGATGAGTGACGAAGAGAAAGTTAACAAAGTCGTCTTTTTAATAAGCATAGTCGAAAGGACATACTGTACGTCATTTCTCACATGGGAAATTCCACGTGGTAATTTTAACCAACTAGGGCAACATTTTTATTTATTTGACACCATATGCACAGAAAGGCAGATGAAGGGAGTTACCCTGGAGCTCCTGCGAGTTTTTTAAGCTATGTCGCATAGGGAAGTTATCACCAGCATTTCTGACGTTTTGATCCCAGAATGCATTATGTTATGCGAGGCAACGCAACGCATGCTTGATCTGAAACACGCCTATTGTCATCAGGATGTGATGATCATTAGTATCAGCTGCCGCGATGCCGGTTGCTACAAACCACCTCTCTGGCTGCAACACTCATTGTCTATAAGTTTGTGGACATTGACTCATGACCTGGGGCTCGAGGCTGCCCTGCAGGACATCTCATTGAGTGTGTGTGGTGATGGCTGTTTCAACCTGTGCACATTGTTTGTTCAATGCGCAACAGGTATGCAGCCTCACACAGCCCCAGAGTCCAATCAGTCTTACCTGTGCGCGGTGAGGCTGCTTAAACCAACACTGCACATCATCCTATAGTTAAATAAATGTCGGTATCAGTATGAGAAATCTCGTAGAGGAACAAAGCAACACGAAGCCTGGCAACCCGAAAGATAGAGCTTAACCCAAAAAAGACGTAAAGAGCTTATCCCTTGAGGAATAATATTTGAAATACAGAAAACAGACAGAACTATGAAAAGTACTCCCCCCCCCCCCCCCCCCCCCCCCCCCTCAGCAAGATTATCCTGGTGGATTCAGATTGCGTCAAATCAAACTCTTTAGATTTCAAACTGTGGGAAGATAGAGGCCAGAGGTGTGTAAATAGTTCAACATGAAGATTTTGCTTTTATAGCTTCTGGTTGCAGTTTCAAACTTTTTGATAATATAAATAACCGTATTTTTTTACTTTAATGGACATTGATCTGGGGCAGCATAGTCTTGTGGCTATGCTGCTGGACACCCAGACACAAAGTTACTTCATCTGAACCCCAATGTCTGCAACATATCCTGTAGGCGTCTTTGCTTGAGATACCTCCACCTCGACAGCACACTCTAAACCTCAAATAAAAAGAATGACCTCTTAAAAACCAACGGAGGATCCCCGATTCCCACAAACCGCTGCATAAACCCTGCGTGTGCAACCCCTGACGCCTTGAACTCTGACAAACGGGGGGGTGTATTGCATCCGCTGTAGATTCTGTGTGCGTCTTCTAAAGGCGTCCTGTTTAGTAAGCACTGCAGCCTTCGCCCCCGGCTTAACCGTGCCCTGTCGTGTCACCCCGCCCCCCACTCCCCTCCCCACCCACCTTGTCTGCCATTGGGGGCTCAGACCGTTGCAGAAGCGCTGACGGGGGGAGCGTGGGTCGAAGCAGCCCAGGGAGGTAACGCCATGAATATTTTAGCGACCTCTACCATCTACCATCCTCCCTCAGTTCATGGCCTTTCCCTCCGACCCATGCCTCCTTCTCTTACGGCATCAGCCCCCATGTGGACTAACATAAACTAATGGATTTATCTGTGTTTCGTGCTCACATCAACATTCATAGTGTATTATGAATAATATATGATATGATATATGATATAATATAATATATAATTATGCATTATACAATTCCATATTATAATATATTTCATATTATTCAATAATATTTTAAATATAAGATACATTTTCTCTATCGATTTACACATTATACATTATTCAATGCTAGTAGTTGATATGCACAATGTGCGGATTTCTATGCTGTCTGATTGTGTTGCAGATTGCAACTGACCTTTCTCTAGAAAAGGTTAACCTCTAGTGTGATTTTAGGTCAGAAGTTGACCAGCACTTACCTCCCCATAACATTTACCTTCAGCTATTACCAATTAACCTTTCCCCGGGGGTGGTGACTCCAGAGAGGTCAACCAAACAGGAAGACAAGCAATTGTACGTTTCATTTTTCATTCCCTGACCGAAGGATCTTTATCTTTGATCGATATTCAGGAAAGCAGCTTTGTTTATCACCCATTTTACACCTCCCTCTATACAACAAAGCAACGAATAAGCTAGCATTCATCCCAACACATTGATGTCCATGTTCGCCATACTGGAGGTCTGATACTCTGCCAGCTCAGTGCTGGGAAATCATTTGTTAGCTCTAATCGATTTATCCGGTTTTGCGTTTTGTGTAATTAAAAGTCCAATTGAATCTGATGGCAATTATTTTGAACCCTAATGGTAAACGTGGATTATGTTGAACTCCAGCAACCCCAGCATTTCCCTCCCCGACCACCACGGTTGACAAGGAGAGAACCACCGTCATTTCCACAGTACATTGATATTCATGTTGTTTTCACTGCATTTGTGTTTAAATTCACTGCCGCGTTGAAATGTGTGGAAGATGAATCTCTGTAAGAAGAGGTCTTGGCTCTCAGAGATGTTCATTTCTTTCTACTATCTTCATCCATGACTGAGTTATGTAATTAAGTATACTGCTTGCATGTCAACAACAGATGAAACACAGAATGTGGGAATACATGAATATATATGTCGTGCACTAGGGGGAATGAGATATGGGGATGTGGGATATATATATTTATTTGAACGTAAGAGATGGGATAGGGAAGTAGATTAAGCAGTTGACTCCAAAACGGGCAGTTCTAGGTTCAATCCCCAAATGTCTGCATGCTAACGGGTAGTCATTCTTGAGGAAGATGCCCTAATCCCTCCGTGCCTCTTATTGACACACATCGTAATTTACTGTAAGAAAATGTCAGTGTAAAAGCATCTAGTAAATGACTTAATAGTAATATTATATTTAATTCCGCTGCAAACAGAGACCATAGGAATGGGGTTATCTCCATGGTGACCACTGGAGAAGGAAGACTTAACCCCTTCACGTCTGAGGTAGGCAATTTCAGAGATAATGCTCAAAATAAATATACTCCTATTCCACATCCTGCCTTTAACTTAGTTAGGACGACTCAGGAGTTTGGTACATGGCCATTAGGGAGCTAGATGTTTTATATTATTGTCGATGATTGCAAAATGCGGTTGGTTAACTACAACACAATATGAGCACTTCATTTGGCATCGCACACAAAAGACATCTGTCTGCAATGCCCTCGCCACTGAACGCTGACGCGTATTCAGCTGGCCCCCCGGGTGAGGCATGTTCAATTTCATAAGAAATGCTTATAATGGTGCACCAGGCTTTTTCTCGGAACGTGTCTTTTACGGATTCAGAGAAGTGGGAGTGAAATAAAGGTTGAGTGACAAGCAACATTTGAAATGGCACTAAGTGTGACGTGAACAAGGGAACATGAAAGTGATTCAAGGAATCGAGGGTATTTATTTTATTTTGATTATAGCACCAAAGGATAACACTGAAAAAGGACAATGAACCAAACACAACACCAAAGAGCAAATCAACCAAAGAGCAGCACTCGTGTTTTTCCTCGCCCTTCAGAGGGCTTTATGTAAGGGGCTGTCCCCTAATGTTGGCCAGCAAGGATACTCCAGACCCAGTTTTATATGTCGAAGCGTCTTTGATTCATGTGCGCCAGTACAGGATCAATTGACTCGACGCTGGAAAAGACGAAAATGAGTGCGCCGACAGTCGCACAACGAGTCACACATTGCCACTTCTGAATAGAGAGGCCATCTATCACCACAGCCCTCGCCATGTGTACCATGTGATAAGGAGAGGGTAGTCGCTCATTGGCCCTGCGAGGATGTATGTTTAAGGAAATCACCACTGAGGTTTGGAATAAATCACCCCACAGAATACTGCTCCGGGGCCCTGCTGACAGACCTGGGGCTCTGTTTTATCTCTGTGACCTTTTTTTTCCCCCTCCCGTTTTTCCTCAACACATGGCAGAGTTGTTGACATCATCTGCATACACACCAAAACAATTTTAATTGGATCGTTTCTTTTTGCATATCAGTGTTGGAAGTGCTGCAACTCCTGCTTAAGTGTTTTTCTTTTCCATCCATTTCTATATCTGTGTCTGTGTTTGTCTTGGGCCGTGTGTGTGTGTGTGTGTGTGTGTGTGTGTGTGTGTGTGTGTGTGTGTGTGTGTGTGTGTGTGTGTGTGTGTGTGTGTGTGTGTGTGTGTGTGTGTGTGTGTGTGTGTGTGTGTGTGATGTGAGAGATTCTGTGCACATTCCTCCACAGCTTTATCAGTGAGAAGGACTTTGTGTGTGTGTTTGTGTATGCGCGTGTAAGTGTTAGCACATGTGGATCTGTGTGCACATCAATGCGTGCGTGCATGAGTGCAAATTACAAGTGCATGTTTGTGGGAGTCAGGACCCTCTGCATGTATGTATGTATGCATGTGTTTGTGTGTGTGTGTGTGTGTGTGTGTGTGTGTGTGTGTGTGTGTGTGTGTGTGTGTGTGTGTGTTGTGTGTGTGTGTTGTGTGTGTTGTGTGTGTGTGTGTGTGTGTGTGTGTGTGTGTGTGTGTGTGTGTGTGTGTGTGTGTGTGTGTGTGCAAGGCTGAGGGTCTTGAGCATGTTGTGGCCCTGAGGTTCTCCAGCGTAAGCATAGAGAGAGAGAGAGAGAGAGAGAGAGAGAGAGAGAGAGAGAGAGAGAGAGAGAGAGAGAGAGAGAGAGAGAGAGAGAGAGAGAGAGAGAGAGAGAGAGAGAGAGAGAGAGAGAGAGAGAGAGAGAGAGAGAGAGAGAGAGAGAGAGAGAGAGAGAGAGAGAGAGAGAGCGAGAGAGAGAGCGCGAGAGAGAGAGCGAGAGAACGAGAGAGAGAGTGTGAGAGAGTGTAAAGAGTGTAAGGGGGAGAGGGTGTGTGTGAGAGAGAGGGAGAGTCTTCAGAAGGAGTGTAAGGGGGAGAGGGTGTGTGTGAGAGAGAGGGAGTCTTCAGAGGAGTTAAGGTCAGAGACTTCTGAGAGGAGCAGAGGACCCGGAGGTCTCCCCGACAGACGATGAGCTCATGAAAGAGCTGCTTTGCATATTCTAAACGCTTGTGACTTCACAGCTGAAGGTGAGTCAGAAAAGTATAAAAAAGATCAAAGAGACTAACAATTCTTTTCAAATGCAAAAGGTGCTATTGTTGAAGTACCCAGTTTAAACTCCTGCAAAGGGTGGCTTTCAGGTAAACTGAGATATCAATATGGGTGAGGGGAAGTTTACTTTGATACAGGTTGAATTTATTCTCGTCACCTCGGCCTAGGCGCTGCAAAGATATATTTTGTGCGATGGAGATCAATCCATTCATGGTGCGTCTACGTGTTAGCATCCACACAATTGGGACTTAATTTGGATGCTACGAAGCATTCAATGGTGAAATAAACAGAGGAAGGGAGAGACGAAGATAGGGATGCATTGAGAAAGAGAGAGAACAAGAGATAGATAGAGAGAAAGGGAGGTAGAGAGTAAGAGTGGAGGGAAAGGGAGAGAGAGAGAGAGAGAGAGAGAGAGAGAGAGAGAGAGAGAGAGAGAGAGAGAGAGAGAGAGAGAGAGAGGAGAGAGAGAGAGAGAGAGAGAGAGAGAGAGAGAGAGAGAGAGAGAGAGAGAGAGAGAGAGAGTAAAAATCAAGGTTTTTCGAAATGCCACCGTCAGCGAGGCAGATGACCTACATAGCCTTCAAAAGTTGGAGGGAGGGGGAGTTGGGTGAGGGTGGGACCTATGTGCTGGTGCTGACATGCAGTAGTGGTGTGATCACTTTAATCCACAGCAAAATGCTCCTGGAACCACTACATGATCAGCCCAGGCGCTACATGCTGCAGTAGGCTGAATATTAAGAGCTCCCTGATAGACCAATCCCAGCTAACCCGTCGGTACAGCCCAGATAGTTTGGATATGGTGGTGCATCTCAGAGAACGCACACTGAAATAAGAGGGTAATTGGCCCGGTAGAAGTAGTAGTGGCACTATGTAGTGCCCGTGAACATTTGTGATTTACATTTTGGTTAAGTATATATATAAAAAAGGATACATTATAATGTCAAGTCCGTTATTTACACAGGACATCTCCAGCTATCTGTTGCATAGGAACTTAATCCTGCTTTTCCATGTTTTCTTTTTACTCTGGAAACAATTATCTGACTGGTCCAAGTTGGTAATAAGAGTCTATTGGGTTCATATAGCGAAAGCATTTCAGTGATATAATTTAGCCCCAAACCGTTTATTAATTTATAGATGAGCAGCAGTATTTTGAAATCAATCCTCGGACAATGAAGGTTTTTTTCACTATTGGTGTAATGTGTTCAAATAGTTTGTTCTTTGTTAGAACTCCGGCAGGCCGCAGCTGCATTGTGAACAGACTGTAATTAAGATGCCTAAGAGCCTTTTTGGAATGAATAATCTGAACTTCTAAATTCATGGACATGTTTTTCTAGGTATTGTTTTGACATAGGCACTCTTAGTCTTATGCAATGCTTTTAATTATATATTGTTAAAATTACAATGTACACATTGCAATAGATGGCAATCTACGTCTTTGCACGAGTGCCTGCCTACATTTGTTAATGGATTTGGGCGGATGTGGAGCTTTTATTTTGATAGTCTAACGACTGCCTTGTTGTGGTTCCTGTATCATTAAGTTTGAGTGTCTGGTGGACATAATTTTTATTCAGTTGGGAAAACGGTGAATTATTCAATTCGCGAAATTAAATGTACTCGTACTGTCTAAATCCTTCCATGTCAAGTCCTTCATAGCCTGTCCCAGTTTGCCGTGTTAATTCAGGTTGTCGATTTAAGATATTAGCTTAAGGTGTTAGCGTTCAGCTAGGCTACTTTTCAGCGCGAAGCTACTTCAGTAAGTTAACAAAACGGGATATTTTCGTCTATAGATACGTTGTTTGATACTACTTCTAGTATTATAACTTATAACTTGTTATTGTTGTTGGTTTATGATATTTTAGTGTGCTGCTTTATACGCTGGAGTGACGGGGATTGCGCTGGGTTCCTGGAAGACTTGGGCAGTAGCTCGTTTACGACATGAAGACCGCTCGTGACGGGGCTCGTGACGTCACCTGAGTACGAGCGCCATTCATCTGACGGTTACCACGTGGTACACACAGTGGTGGGTGAGTTTTACCCTTTATGTTTAAAAAAGATCATATAAAAAAAAAGGAATAGGCCTAATAATACAAAATAGATAATGCAAATAATATATGTAATTCAATTGTTATCTACCTTTGTTTGATGGTAATGTGTAGAGGGTAAGGAATAATACAATTGCATATTCATTTTTATATAATTGTGGTAATTATAATATATTTTTATAATGACATATATTCTCATCCTTTGATTTAACCATTATGGTTAAATCAATCTATTTGTTTATGTTTTTTCCCCATATGATTGGGGGTTTCACATTCAGAGCTGTGTATACAATATATTGTGGTTGTCATATCAGTAAGAAATTAGCTAATGACTATCTATTGTATTGCATGTGAATAGTGGTTGTTTGGACTGTATAGTCTACCGTCAGTTAAAACTACCCAGGCCTCATGGTAAAGTGCTTTATTCATCAAATGCATTGCATAACCAAGGGTCATTCTATTCCATGAAGTAATTGTGACAAAGCAAGGTTCATAATATTCACAATATAATATAGTATCAAATATGAAGTATAATATAACCATAATAAAGTCACTGGTGAGCAAAATCTGAATTAAATCATCTTGCTCCTACCAATGCTTTTACCAAGCAAGTTCAGGTCAGGTCAAGGTACATTGTTGGTTTCCAGAGCAATATACTGAAAGCACTTCTCTTCATTCTTCATTTTATTGACACTAAAGCCGTCGTGGAAACTGATCCGAGTGGTGTTTTCGTTCTGTGCATTGCCGCTCCCTGTGTGTTCCTATTCACAGCGCAGGTTCCTCGACGGGCATCTACAGCTGCTGATCACTCTGTCTCTTTCTATTGATCTAAATAACTATGGATGTTTCATTCTTCACCACACTTCACCAATAAATCACTATGAGCCAGACCAGCCAACCAAGCACACATGCGTCGTGAGCATGCAGGCAGTGAGCTAGGGTCGCTTGTCATGAAGTATTGTTAATACCAAATTGTACAGGGCCAAGCCTAGTCAACGAAGACCCTGCTTTAATTGGCCAGAGTGTGCGGAAAATGTAGGTTCTCGTTAACCCCAACTCAGGATAGGTTAAACGCAAACCCGTTTCAGTGTACCGGCAAATTCCCCTTGTTAGCTTAAGTTGGCTGCACGGCACAAGTCGTGAAATGGGGATAATTCCATTCTGTGGCCTCCATTGTGAGTCTGTTGTATTATTATTATTATTATTATTATTATTATTATTATTATTATTATTATTATTATTATTATTATAATAGTATTAAAATCGATCAGTTTTTTTATCGCACTTTTCTAAATACTCAAAGATGCTTTATGAATAAGAAAGGAATACATACAGACAGTTAAGAGTCTACAGACAATCAAACAAAAGGGAAAAAAAAATAAACAACACCACAACAATAGGCAACACATTAAGAGAGCGGGGGAGAGTGGAAGATGGCGAAGGATGATTTGTCAAATGTTGTAGGTGGTCCTGAAGAGACTAGTTGAGAGTTTTAAGTTGACTTTTGAAGGAACAGAGTGTATCAGAGTTTGGGATGGCCAGAGGGAGGGAGTTCCAGAGGGTAGGGGCGGCGATGGCGAAGGCTCTGTCCCCCAGGGTGCCATACTTGGTCTTGGTGATGGAGGTGAGAAGGTTGGCATCAGCGGAGCGTAGGCGGCGAGTGGGGGAGTGGAGGAGTGGCGATGGAGGAGATCTGTTATGTACAAGGGTGCAAAGTTGTTTAGCGCTTTGCAGGTGGTGAGGAGGATCTTGAAACTGATGCGCTGTTTTATTGGAAGCCAATGAAGTTGACGGAGGATGGGAGTAATGTGTTTTCTGGAGGGGGAGTTAGTAAGCAGTCGGGCAGCAGAGTTTTGTACATATTGCAATTTTTGAAGAATAGTGGAGGGGAGGCCATACAGAATTCTATTGCAATAGTCGAGTCTGCAAGTGACGAAGGCGTGGATTAGTGTTTCGGCAGCTGAGGATGAAAGGGTGGGTCGAAGGCGTGCAATGTTGCGGAGGTGGAAGAAGAATGTTTTTCTGACGCTGTTTATGTGACTTGAAGGAGAGCGTGGGGCCCATAATGATGCCGAAGTTTCTGACCAGGGGGGAGGGAGTGACAGAGTGACCATCGATGCAAAGTGAGAAGTTCTGGGAGGTGGGGATGATGGTTTTTGGGCCAAAGATGATAATTTCAGTTTTATTGCCGTTGAGTTTGAGGAAGTTGTGGTCCATCCAGGTTTTAGATTATAGTGACTGTTAGTCAGTGGGTGTGTGGGAGTGAGGGAATTTATTTCTCTTTGTGAGTTATATGTGCCTGTGGCCTTAGGGTGACCTAATTGTAAACACACTTTTTATTACCTTTTATGAGGTAGGTTTCAGCGGTACAGATTCGACCATCAGATCTTTGTATTCAGTGATGCCCGTTGATAAGGATAATGATGGCAAGCTCGAACATGCTGATATACATCTCATTAGCATTGTGTGATTTTAGGATTGGTTAATTTGTTTTGTAATTATCTTAATTGCCTACAGGATACAAAACTGCATCTAGTGCTCCAATGTTGTCTTTCGCTATGCGTTGTCTAAGCTATCTAAGCTTTATATATGTTTTAATATTTTTTTTGTTCTAATTTCTCACCTGATACCTATTAGCCTGGCTTTGCTATATTTAAGTGAAGTGTTCTTTATCTCTTTTTTTGATATAATTTCTCACCAGTTACAATGCCTTCCCTCTGCAGCCTCTCCCTTGTTTATTTTCCTAATGACACTCCTATTCTCTACTGATATGACAGTAATTGGTTGACAAACAAACGGTAGATGCCTTCTCACAACACAAGACTCCTGCAGGAATGCCCCGGCTTCATTAGAACCTGTGTGGTTTCCTCCTCTTCCATCACTACCACCTCCTCCACCTCCACCCTCCTCCTCCTCCTCCTCCTCCTCCTCCTCCTCCTCCTCCTCCTCCTCCTCCTCCTCCTCCTCCACCACCATAGCTCTGAACTGAATCCCTGAGACAAGAAAGTCCAAAACTCTGCTTCTATGTGAACGAAAACACAGGCTGCTCGGCGTCGTGGATGTTATTATGAAATGGAATGCGTAGGAGGAAAAATAGGCCACATAACGATTGATTGTTGGTCCATTTCGTGGGGTTTTAATCCATACCCAGAATGCTGATGAGCAAATGCAAAGAAAAACACGCCTGAGCTGATTCTCCATGAGACTCGAAATGAGGAATCCAGTGTTTGATCGCAGGCCCGCTTATACCCCGGTGAGGGAAACATGGATCGGCCTCTCCTCCCGCCACCGCCGGGGCTGCGCCGCACGCCAGCTTTCGCACGCCAGCTTTCGCACCCCCTTTTTTTGTCTTCGAAATAATTGGAAATTAGGAAGCATAATGAGGTCTTCTGGGATAAACTCGCTTACAAGCACTCCTGACGTTCCGCCGGATGAGGTTCGGAATACGTGGGGCTTTCTGATTGATTCGGCCTCCTGACGTTCCGGTGGGATGGAGTGAGCAACTGGTGAGAGACGTTTTCTTTTTTCTAACGCTAATGGATGACGTTGAATTCGAACGGTTGCCCTACACAGACGTGCGTGGGTCATGTTTGATATCAAACATTGGTTTGCACAAAACTCCTGGGTGCAAATGGATGAAGTGATTCGGTCCCAGGCCTCTTCAGGGCTGATAACCCATTTGCTTTCTTTCAATGGTGTCAGGAACAGCCTCCAAGGACAGGCACAGTGATCAAGGCCCGCGTACAGAGATGGAGCTAGTGACATGCTTTACAAGCTGTACACGCTAGTCCGTGTTCGACATTGGACGATCATTTCTTTTGGGTAGCGTGGGGATCGAACGTTAAGAACATCTAATGCCTGGCAAAAAAGGCATAAGAGTCTCGGAGGGCTAATGGCAATCGATATCCGTGTTTCCTGGGGCAATTGTGTGTTCAGGAGACACACGCACACCGTCATTAAACTTCATGATAATCTAAGGTACATTATACATAATGGAATCATTTTATTTAGCATTTTTATTCAATTCTGTATTCAAAGACTTTCTTAGAGCTTTTACTTACCTGGACATATCTGTAGTCAATACTGATCGATAGCGATTCCAATAATGTTCTAATAAACATCCTATAGCTGATATATTCTACAATTTAGGGGTGTAACGGAACACAAAAGTCACGGTTCGGTACGTACCTCAGTTTTTAAGTCAGGGTACGGTATGGTACGGTACGGTTCATGGTTAAGGGGACAACAGAGAATGGCCGTAGATCAGCAGCAATGAAAACACCAATAAACTTTGTTATGGCATTTGCATTTCTAAATTCCCAGACAGGGGTTGTTGAAATAGTGTCGTGAGCAGCTCGTTTTCTTTCCCACAGCAACAGTGATAGTAATACCTGGATGGAGCCTTTTCAAATGCGTGTGCTAGGGATGTGCGCATTTCTGGCAAAAATTCTATTCGATATTCGCTGAGAAGTATTCGAATAATATTCGAAGGTCGGTCAATCAAGAACCCCCCCCACGCACGCACGCACCTCGGATACACGCACAATGACAGTTAGAGGCTTTTATGTTTGTATGAAATCAATCTGTTTATTTCAACAACTGCGCCATCAACATTCAACATCAAAATTATTACCAATAAAACACCAAATAAGATTTGAAAAGCTTTGGAAGTTTATTTACAACACTGCGCTTACATGGTTTGTAGTCAACATATAAGATAGATTGGGGGGCGAATTGCATTGCGCATCCGACATCCCGACGAGAGCTGCTGAGGGGTCTCCGTAGTCAAGGAGTCGGATTACGGAGTCGGAGTAGTATACTTTGGCTAAACGGTCCGGGTCGAACTCCAACTTCAAGTTTTAAATTCAACGCTAAACAAGCCTTTACATTCGCCATATTAACGCTATGTACGTCACATTTTCGTACCGCAGTACACCTTTGTAACCGCACCGAAGTGCCTGTACCACGACGGTTCGGTACAAATACGTGTACCGTTACACCCGTACTACAATTAAAAAACACATTGCGACTTTATAATGTTTGCATGTAAATATAGGTTATTGGAAGTAACTGTGTATCGCCTAATGATGTAACACATAGGGAGCCCATGGCCCACTGATAAAATTGTACGTTATGAACATTACGAACTAGGTGTCGGCTGCAAGTGTTTGGATCTCTGGGGAAAATACTCAAACGAATGAAACAAATAGCCACAAGGTGTTGACTCTTCCTAAGGCCACGTCAAGAAATGTGTGAATTTATATACATTTTTGGCTTCCCTAGTTTTCAATTTGACATCCTTCTGGGGAAATACTGTGTGACCAATGAGGTCGGTTGAAAATATATAACGTATTCCAATCATCACATGTTCGAATCTCTCCCCTTTGCTTCTCGGGAGCTAATATCTGGAGTCAGTGTTGGGTTGAGCAGAGTGGACATCCGAGTCCCAGCTGAGCTTCAAAGGTCTCTCAGGGACTGTTATTAGATGCGTTTTCGAAGACGAAAAGGAATAAATGAAATGCAGCTCTATTGAAACTTCCCCTGTTGTCCCTTGAGAGGGAGACAAGTAAAGCACGGAAAAAAAATATTAATAGAATAAAACATTGAAATGAAAACAGCTGACAATGTATGATAACGGCTGTGAGATTCAGTCGCAACTGCTGTTTTTTTACACTTAAGTAACGTCACAACATAGATTTGATTTAATTTTAACAGTTTGTTTTACCTCTTATCAAAGAAATCCATGGTGTATTTTGGACTGGAGGTTTTAAAACAGATAACCAAACCAAAAAAAAAGAATCAGATTCGAGCTTGAGAATTAATTTCAGGGATAAGAACGACATTCTCGAAATCCTTTGACATTTCCGTTGTTCAACTGCGAACACACTTTGTATAAAAGATAGAATATCTATGTCACTAAACAATCTGAAATAACTTCTTCTGGCTCATTTGAAGAAAGAAATGAGTAAAAAAATTCATGATAGTTGTTGTTGTTATGCTATCAAAAAATCATAATTCTTAATGTCATTCCCATGTGACTGATCTCATAATTTGATTTAGTTCTCTCCCCATTTTAACGGAGGAATTTGTCCATTTAGATTCAATGGGCTTTATTTGTAGAAGCATAAAGGAAGCATATAAATAGCCCAAAAAATTATGAAGAGTACAAGACAGTACAGTACAAATGTAAACATTTACATACTGTGAATAACTTAATTAAAACATGTCATCAAACAAAAACTAAAGATGGCCAGAAGGCGTAGTTAGTAGCTAGGTTGATCGACTCCCAGCCAAACGGCACTGGGTTCGATTCCCAATGTCCATCGTCTACCTCTAGGCATCATTTATCAAGATGCCTGACTCCCCCCCCCTCTACCTTTTTATATGTCATATCTGAAATCATTGTTAAATCGTTTTGGACAGAAGTGTAAATATAAAATACATCAACAGCAATATCTAAATAGAAATCCATCTCCCTCATCCTCCCCCCTTGGGCGTAAGCAGAGCGAAGCATTCTGGAGCCTATCAGCCTACCTCTTGTCAGCAGCGCAATAACAGTAGGATTGTGCCCTATTCAAAAGGAATAAGTAAACAATTATTGCAAATGATTCATAATGACCCTTGTGAACTCTACATGCAACTGTATAAATTACACTCACTCAGAGAGAACAGGGAGGACAGTTATTGATTGCATGCTTGTTGGTTATGTATGGTGCAGATTTTTTTTCCTACCTTTTTTTTTTCATCATTTTAATGATGTCCTTTTAAATACTGGCTTGCAAGTTAGGCAGGTGATTCTTCAGGGAAATAAGCGGAAACCTCTGCCTTGCTCTCGCATCGTAAAACCTTGAAAAATGTGAGAAGGAATCATAAATTAGATTGTGCAGCAGCATACGTTGAAATAATGTTATTAAGGGTGCATTTATTTATTTGAGACCTCTAGGGGGTCACTATATACACCTGTCTTTACTTGACACTGGTATTCAATGTTGATTATGTACAGTTTGACACGTATGACACTTTCAAAAGACCACCATGTTCTACTCAGACAGCCAGGTGCCATGTTTCAACGATTTAAAGGTGCAATTTAAAGGTCTTTCCAAAAACAGAACTTTTCTAAAATCTTAAAGTTCTCCAACCACATAATATTCGAGAAGAGTATTTGAATATACACAATTATATAAAATTATATAATGTGAAGGTAATCAATGTAGTTAGGCATTGGTAATTACATTTCGTATTTTACTATACACTACTCCATAATAATTGTGTACATCCCGCCCGTGTGGAAAATGTAAGCAGCATCCACCGCAGTTCAGCTCCATCGCTCAGCGCCTTCACAGTGCATGTATAGATGAATACTGTATGAGAATGAAACTATGACTTCGGCGAACAAGGTACAGATGAGACGAAGTGAGAGAGGTTGATGTGCTCCAATAGTCTGCAAGACAGCCACGTTTGGATCGATGAGTCCACCAATCAAAACACTGTATTTCCTTTGGAGCCAATACCTGTCTTTTTACCAAGGCGTAACGTGTCGACATGTTTCAATAAGCACATCTCCCATTTGTCAGTTACACCTCATTCCTTGCGAAGAAAGACAATGAATAAAAAGGTGAGGGAACTCCGATGTGGTCCCAACTGAATCTAAACACAAGATGATGACAAATAAAGCGAGCCTCAGGCATGTAATTTCTGAGTTTGATGCAAGCCACATTTTGCAGTATTTTTCTGCAAGGCTTAAATTGAAATTTTTAACCTGCGTATCATGGACACTAGTAGTAAAACTGACGTTTTAATTTCAGCACGTTAACTCAATTTGAATATCTTCTTTCTTGGCTTGACTCAACGTGGACACTAATGGATTTTCATTGACAGATAAATGGTATGTTTTAAAATGGGGCTCATCTCAATTGGATTCTTATCAGTCATCATACATGGAGCTTGGAGGTAAGTGCTTCAGAATGAATAAGAACAGCTCATTTATTCAACTTGGCATATTTTTGCCACATTTCTGAACTCTGAACCTGTACATATTTTTTTATGGAAAACTAGTTCATTAAGTGTTAAGTGAAACAATATTTTGATGAGAATTATCTGTACCCTTTTGTTAGGTTTGAATTCAGTGTGTTGCCTCCCAATAATCTTACCACCAGTCCAGACTTGTGTTAAACTATTGATAACTGCGGCTTTGAAGCTTTAAAGGTGCCGTGAAACTTGTTGGGTGTTTTGATTCTGTAATGTCGCAGCTGTGCTGTTATTGGGGGAATTGTTATGCCAGCCTTCTTCTGACATAATGATGTAATTACAACTCATAAAAATCTCCTGGCTGATCCAGAGGAGGTTGTAATCATATTTAGTAAAATAAATGTTCTTTCATCGAGGAAATAGTCACGGCAGTATGTCTTTCACTCACCACCGGCGTGTTTTCAAACCCTGACCGCTCCTCTCCTCCCCGCCAACGCGTTAACATCGGCGAAACGGTTCCAACGCTCTCCAACACAAGGGACAAGCACCAAAACGGCTCAGACGACGGCTTCAGATGGGGGGGAAATTGCATTTCCGCCGAGTTCAAAGGCAGTTGCACACCCGCCGACGCTCACAGCGTTAGCCTCAGAAGAATCAAGGCACTCCAATACCCCAGGGCCCTTATCCAGGGTAGCAGGAGATAACACACCTGCAGAGGCTCCAGTGGGTAGGCCCATTAGGGAGAGAGGAATACCCTGCAGCCCTCCTTTGAGGAGGCTAGTAGACGTCTCTAATAACCGGCCTATGATGAGAAGTGAACAGACATCCGACACTCACACACACACACACACACACACACACACACACACACACACACACACACACACACACACACACCACACACACACACACACACACACACCCCCCCCTCCGCCGCCCCCACTGCCTACGGTTTCATCCAACTCTGCCTCTGTGTGTGAGAGACCCCCCACAGGGAGGGTCTCTCCGACTTCACACGTGTTCCGTTCAAAGGAAAATGTACCCTGTGTTTAACAAGCACACAAATTTAATAAATGTGTTACAAATGACTGTTAGTCCATGTGCTTGGATGTCTTTATAGAGACTGACAACGTTTGGTAACTATAGTGTATAATGGATTTCTTACTGAGCATGACATACAACCTCTGAAGACAGAAAGTCTTTAATTTCTTAGAGATAGTCATAATATTTTGCTCAAGACGGACTAGGTTTAAACACAGCGAATGGATGGTTTTTGGTAAAACACTTGCAGTATTTTTATTCTTGATGCTGGCATTCAGCTTGGCCTTTTCGTAAATGCACGTACGTTTCATAACCTATAAAATAAGACCAGATAAAAAACTCCAGGGAAAAATATCTCTTGTGAAAACACTTGAGAAAGTTTTTTTCTAAGCATGAAAATAACGTGGATATTTTGTTGTTATTAACATCCAGCCAGCCATACAGAATAATCATATGTTCTTAAACAATCCATGTCATATTCAGGTTTACCCAAGTAGTTTGTCAAAGTCTTCAAAATAGTTCAAGTCAGCATAATAGATTTACGTAAGAATCGTGAATCTGTTAAACTTCAGAATAAATTTTCCCGTTTTGTTTTTTGGTCAGCCTTTGAGTGTTAACATGTTGCAATCAGTTGATTGCAATTAATTAATGGACAAAAATAAATGATATGACTCGCTCGTTGAGGAGGTTTGCATATATGTTAATTTGTTCGCCACATTTGTTACATTATTTAAAATTTCATAGTTTCAACAATGTACTTTTTAATATTAGTGACGTTGGGTGGTATACACTCAGGAAAAGGATGCAGAAATCGAAATGCAAGCAGTATAATAATTGTAGCTGGAAATGACTGCATAGCTCATTATAATATAATTTTTTCCAAGAATAATTTCCTTCTACAATCATTACAATGATTGCATTGTAGTGATTGCATTGTCAATTGTCCACACACCACCGTGGAAGTTATTTACCATATATGCCAGGGGAATCAGCAGCATAGTCTGTTGGTTAGGACGTTGAACCTAAGCTGAAAGGTTCTGTCTATCAGTAGGCACCAGGGATCAAAAAAGCCTTCTTTCGGCTAAAAGCATCTGCTGAATGACCAAAGGGTAAACGTGTACACACACACACGCACACGACGCCGGCTGGCGGGAGCTGTCAGAGCCGCGGCGAGCTATAGGCCATCATTATCCATATCAAAGCCCCCTGAGCGTTCCGACGCTCCGCGCGACCTTACAGGATGTTCAATCTCAGTCGCGACGCGCCACACGCCGCTTTGAAGCGTGTGTGCGTGTGTGTAATGTTTACCCCTGATTGTGGACACATGGCGCCTCATTAGACCCTTGGTAGCCCCCCCCCCCCCAACACAATGACCCATCCTATTATAACCCCCTCCGCCACCCCCCCTGTCCCTACCCGGGAGGCCGGTCATTCAGGGGAGAGGGGCGGGGTGGGCTAGCAGCAGTCAAGCTGTTGGTGATCAGGGGGGAGAGGGACCTTTAGTCCTGCTAACATCTGCCCACCGGCTCTCCCCCTGCCACCGCCCGCCTCCCCCATCTCTCCCTCCATCGCTCTTTTTTATACCCCTCCTCCTTCTCTCTTACCATTTTTCTCTGCCCCCCGTCGGTTTTTATATCTTGCTTCCATTCCTACTTGCATGCTCTCTCTCTCTCTCTCCTTCTCTCTCCTTCTCTCTCCCTCTCCCTCTCCCGCTCCCTCTCCCTCTCCCTCTCCCTCTCCGCCCCTGCCTCGCTCGCTCGCTTGACCTTCATCCGCTGAGCTCGATCCATCTTGGTTTCTGCACGTCTTCCTGCATCTACCTCTTTCTCTCCACTGGCTCCACTCCTATGTACGCCTCTCTCGCCCATCCCGGATTGTTCTTCAATCACACATCTCTCTCTCTCTCTCTCTCTCTCTCTCTCTCTCTCTCTCTCTCTCTCTCTCTCTCTCTCTCTCTCTCTCTCTCTCTCTCTCTCTCTCTCTCTCTCTCTCTCTCTCTCTCTCTCTCTCTCTCTCTCTCTCTCTCTCTCTCTCTCTCTCTCTTCTCTCTCTCTCTCTCTCTCTCTCTCTCTCTCTCTCTCTCTCTCTCTCTCTCGCGCGCGCGCGCGCGCGCAAAGTCTTCCTTTATCTATATAATTGTTTTTTTATCTAATTTTCTCACTTTGGCCTCCATCTCCACAGTAACACATAGGCTCCTAATATTTTCTATATATCTATATATATATATATATATATATATATATATATATATATATATATGTGTGTGTGTGTTTAAAGTGTATATGAAGACCTCCATTATGGTCTTGGTTTTCTTTGATTCGTCTCCTCAGGGTTCTCTTATAATATCCCATCCCTCCCATCTCACATCTAAGTGAGTCTCATCTCTCAGAGTACTTCCTCCCCCCTTCTCTCTCTCTCCCTCACACGCACAGCCACACACACACACACACACACACACACACACACACACACACACACACACACACACACACACACACACACCACAACCTGCCTTCTCATCCACCCCTGCACACTCTCTCCCTCCAATACTTTTCTGTACGCACATACAACACAGCCTTTCATCATCTCTCTCTCTCTCTCTCTCTCTCTCTCTCTCTCTCTCTCTCTCTCTCTCTCTCTCTCTCTCTCTCTCTCTCTCTCTCTCTCTCTCTCTCTCTCTTCTCTCTCTCTCTCTCTCTCTCTCTCTCTCTCTCTCTCTCTCTCTCTCTCTCTCTCTCTCTCTCTCTCCTCTCATTCTGTCTGTCTCTCTCTCCTCTCATTCTGTCTCTCTCTCGTTCTCTGTCTGTCTGTCTCTCTCTCTCTCTCTCTTTCTCTCTCCCCCTCCTCCCCTCTCTCTCTCTCCGTTTGTCTCTTGTACATACTGTATATCCAGCAGCCTTTCATCACCTTCTCTGTCTCTGTCTCTCTCCCTCTCCCTCTCTGCCTTTCATCACCTTTCCTCCCTTTCTCTCTTCCCTGTCCGCCCTCCTCCTTTCCTCCCCACTCCTCCTGTCCCCGTGGTGGTGTTGTGTGAGCTGCTGTAGCTGCTGCCTCACCACCTGCCTGGCCCTCTGAGATCCCAGACGATATACGGAGGCACTGACACACAGCACACCGCACTGCAGAGCGCAGTGTGGGGGGAAGGAAGGTGGAGAGGAGGGCTGTTCCCATACAAGGGCCCCGGCCAAGGCCAGCATCGCGGGCAGACATATGCCGCCTGACAGCGCCGGCTGATGTAGTATGTCGTGAGTTGCCAGGCGGCAATGCATTAACCATTTTGTTTCCCTCCCTGTTCTCTCGCGTGTGGGTGGCCCACGGTGATGTCAACGTCGAAAGGTTATGTTAGGTCAATGCTGAAGGCATGTTAAAAAAATTGAATGATTAGGAATTCATGGATTCCTCCTTTTTGTGGTGGGGCGATGTTGTCTGAGTAAACAACTTGTCTTGGCCCTCGTTGCTTAGCCATTGAGCAGAGGGAGGGAGGTTGGTACGGAGCGGTCCGCGGATACTCATGAGGTTATTTTAAAACATGTCATAATTTGAAATGTATTTATTCGCCTTTTGTGGTCGGACCATGTGATTGTGTCGAACAAATGTGCACAAATATAATTATGCAGAAACATTAAAGAAGGAAATTCAGATACAGGTCATTGGGGAGCTGGTACGTGTGAGGTGTCTTACACACCTGGGTGACTTTTGCGCCAGTACCTTTTAGCTGGGAGTGCGCCCTGACAGTTACATGGTTTCATACATTGTTCATGTAAACAACTGTTGTCACTTTAAAGATTCAGTAGAGAGGTGTCACTGTTCTAGTTTGTTAGCGTGGTACCAAGGTTACAGTCAGGTATATTATTAGCCAGATCAGACAGCAAAGTCTAGACCCTCGACTGTGTGTGTATGTGTGTGTGTATTTGTGTTTTAGAGCACTTTACGCCTGTCTATCAGACCTCATGAGTCACTGAAAATGAAAATGCACACTTGTGTCAATTACATTATGTGTGCGTGTCCATATGTTCACACGCCTATTTGTGTGTCCGTGTGCACACGCGCATATGTGTGTGTGCTGTGTGTCGCAATTACGACACACAGGTTAGCATTGACGCGTTGAGAGGCATCACTCGTCTACTTCACCAGACGAGACCCCTCCCTCCCTTGCCTCCCCCCCTCCTCCCTTCCCCGCCTCCCCACAAAACAAACACCGCCGCCACCACAACAAACGCGGCCACAGAGCTAGGGATCCATCTCACATCCTCCTGCCCGCTCATAACAGCGGCGGTACAGACTGTAATGGTCCCTCTCCAAGCCCTCGTCTTCTCAGGCCGGCGCCGCGTGCTAACGAGCGGCAACGCCATTAGCATGCGCGAGCCGTTTTTTCCGAGAGTCTATCAGAGCAAATTACTTTTATGTGATGGCGGAACGTGACCCTGCCAACGAGCAGGGGTGGTGGTGGGCGGGGGCTTTGTAAATACGCCCGGTACCCGCGGAAAAACATAATTACAGCCCCGTTAATGTCACGGCGAACCAGGGGCCCTTTGTGGACGCCCCTGGCCCCCCTGGTCCCAACATTTACCAGGGGTCTTAATTGATCAAAATAATATGCAAATGAAAAGGGCCGTGTGCATCCGTGTTCATCGTCAGCGGTTCTGGGCTCGTCAGGTTGGCAGGTGAGAGGAAGCTACTGCATGGAATGAAAGACCGTTGTGATCAATGAAGGGATGGGAGGTAGGAGGAGGAGAAGGGGAGGAGAAGGTGAGGAGGAGGAGAGGAGGAGGAGAGGGTGAGGAGGAGGAGGAGGAGGTGGAGGAGGAGAGGGTGAGGAGGAGGAGAGGGTGAGAAGGAGGAGGAGAGGTTGAGGAGGACGAGGACAAGGAGGAGGAGAGGGTGAGGAGGAGGAGGAGGAGGAGGAGAGGGTGAGGAGGAGGAGAAGGAAGAGTAGAGAGGAAGTGAAGGAGGGGAGGAGGAGGAGGAAGTGAAGGAGGGGGTGAGGAGGAGGAAGGGGAAGAGCAGAGAGGAAGAGAAGGAGGCGCAGGAAGGAGCAGGGAAGAGGCAGGAGATTGCGGTGGGGCAGGGTGATGAGCACCGGAGACGATGAGAAGGAGATGGAGGAAAGACCAGAGAAGAGTTGGGAGGGGGAGCAGAGAAGAGGTGGGAGGGGGAGCAGAGAGGGAGAGACCAGCACGATGAGAAGGAGATGGAAGAAGGACCAGAGAAGAGGTGGGAGGAGGAGCAGAGAGGGAGAGACCAGCAGAGCAGGGGGGAGAGCTGGGGGGAGAATGTGAAGGGAGGACGGAGAGGTAGAAGGATGAACGAGAACACAGGAGGTACAGGGGAAGCAAGAGGGGGCCAGAACATCAAAGCTGGGTCTCTCATCTTGGTCCACGGTAGACATTGCAGTGATGATGTTGTAATCATTACCTGCGAACATTTCGGGGGGGGGGGGGGGCGTCTTTTACACAGGGAAGATTGTCACGCCTTCACACAGTTCCTTCATCCCATTTTATCCAATAAGAAGAGCTAATGAGGCGAGCGTTGGATTTCTGGCACCCCGCTGTGATGAGCCGTTCGAGAAGCCTATTAGTAGCCTGTACGCAGGCGTCGTCGTAAACCCCACGTTTTTTTTCTCACGCATCTGAAATCCGGCTAATGCTAACGCTAAGCTATCACTAAGCTAACGCAAAGCCATTTCACTTGTAACTTTGGCCTCAATGACGAGCTTGCAAGGGGATCTGTGTGTGGTATACTGTCCGAGAGGGTGGGGTTTTTGGTGAGTCAAAACAGGTGTGGAATGGAGAAGGCATCTCCCATTCACTTTGATGTATCACGTTCTTTTCAGGGTCTGGAGTTTTCAAGAAAAATAATCCCTTTTTATGAATAGAATATCAAATTTTAGTTATGAACAATTCCATTTTAATTGGCGAAAATATCCACAAAGTATCCCAATTTGGTGACGTTTTGTTGCTTATTAGAAATGGCACATGTGCAATACATCGTTTGTTGTCCCTGTTTGTTGAATTGTTTGCCACAATCATTATTAGGGGTAGTCAAGTGCGAGATAGTTATATCTTAAGAAAGCCCATCTCCACCACATATTCTAAATGACACACCAGATCTTAAAAACAACAGATGTTCTCAAAAGAATGTGGGGGGGGTGGGGGGCTTTTTTGAAGACGGGGAAGGATTCTTCAGAGCATAAGGAGCTAGGTGTCTCATTCCGCCATCGGGCTAACACACATTCTGAGTCTACTGCAAATGCAAATTAGTTATGAAAATGCAGTTTATTTTCAGCCTTAGTGAAGATAGAAATATAATAAATGGATACAATATAAATGCTTGTTAATAGTTCAAGAAAGCCCTTTCAGTGGAGTCTGTGTGTTAAAGGAGGGATGTGCTATGTGGTGTTAGATACGTTTACAGAGTGGTGTAATGGTAGACCCATTTGTACCGAACCGTCACGGTACAGGCCCTTCGGTGCGGTTACAGAGGTGTACCGCGATTTGTAAATGTGGCGTACATAGCGTTAATATGCAGAATGTAAAGGCTTGTTTTGCCAAAGTATACTACTCCGACTCCGTGATCCGCTCAGCAGCTCTCTGTCGGGATGTGGTATACCGTCAGTATGTCGGTGTTGTAAATAAATTTCCAAAGCTCTTCAAATCTTATTTGGTGTTTTATTGGTCCTTAAGGTGCAAAGTAAACAATGTACAAAGTAATTAAGGTGAAAAGTCAAACCAGAGAATTGATTCAGGAAATGATTACTTTGAGGACCAATCACAGCCCTTGCCGTCTCCGTTGCGTCGACCAATAGGTCAATGGCGTCGACGGATAGTTAAAAAATATTGGATGCGCACGTTAGCAACGGAGAGGGTCACCGACAGGCTCTCCGGCTATGGAGAGGGCTCTCCGTGTCTACGTACAGCACTTTAACATGCACACACATTTGAAAATGCACCATCCAGATGTTACTATCACTGTTGCTGTGAAAAAAAAACGAGCTGTGCGAACCCAGCTCACAACACTATTTCAACCACCCCTGTCTGGGAATTCAGAAATGCAAATGCCATAACCAAGTTTATTGGTGTTCTCATTGCTGCTTATCTACGGGTTGAGTAACAAGCAGTTTTTTTTTTAAATTTTCCCCTTCACTGTTAACCGTATCGTACCGTGACTTAAAAACCGAGGTACGTACCAAAGCGTGACTTTTGTGTACCGTTACACCCCTAATGCTAACGCTATCACAGTGGCCCATGTGTTTAGAGGTGTCAGGGCTAATTAGACCATGGCTAGCTTAGCCTGTTTGCTTTGTTTCTCTCTCCAGCGAGCCACCGCTATGAATAGTAAATGGGGCCTAATCTTAATCATAAGCCTAGCATGCATGTGACTTTAAGCAAGCCAAAAAACGCTGGGACTCACATTTTGAGGGTATTGTTATTTTTTCTTGAGTGGAACATATGTCAGATTATTTAAATGTTTGCAAATTAAAATGTGAGGTCAGAGAAGAGTCCATTGTGCTCTTTTTTGGTTTAATTAATAACCGTTATAAGTAGAGTTCTCTCAGTTTTTTGATTGGTCTGCCAGGCAGGTACACCATGACATGTTTTTCTATTGCAATAATACAGCTCTGCATCTTTGACTAATTGACTCCTGTTATATAGCCTTCTATTCAGACATGGTGATCTTTTGTACCTGCCTATGCCATTGAGAGCATGGCCTCAGGTACTTGTCACACTGGACACCGCCATATTGAAAGTCAGGGCTATTCTGCCCATGTTCAAAAATAATTCCTTTAACCCCTAATTCCCCCCCCCCCTTTTCCCCCTCCCCTTTATGTTAAGTGACCTTGTTACTATTAAAGGTGCTAAATAAATCCAAGTTAATATTGTTATTATTGTTCTAACGGAAAATATGAGCTTTGGCATACATCTCCTACAGCCTGTTCCCACGGCCATTCTGAACAAATGCTGTTGCCTTGCCTTTGAACTCTCCCCCACCCAAGTTATTATGGATGATCTCATCAACCCCCGAGAAGAAATACAAAAAGGACTTCTTGGGGCATTGTGGGTAAATCTGTTTAACTTTCGTACCAAGAATGAACGTCTTATAATGGAGAATATTGTCGAAAAGGACAGGCCTTAGAACAGCGGTTACCAAACTCTTTAATATTCATCTACCCCCTGTGACGGTTTACATTGTTGGTATTGATGGTCACAAGTGAGTGATTTTGCTCTTGTGTCAGAGGTCTTGGATGGCCCAAATCTTATCCAGGAATTTGCAGTCAAAAATATTAATAAATGTGTAACCTGACGTTACCGACGAAGGGGGAAAAACATTTCGCCAGATTTTTGACGAAAACGGCTGTTGTAATGGCAACGTTCATCAACGACCGGGAGCCTGCTGTGCTGCTCTTTCAGTGCCTGAGTTCTCCGTCATGGATAAATAGTGAGGGCAGTGTTGCTACACCTCGCTGCGTACGTCTGAGCGCTGAGCTGAGACTCCAGTCAGCCACAGGACCGGTTGGGAAAGGTAAATCACAGATCAATCTCGAGTACCCCCTGGATCATTCCACATAGCCCCGGGAGGTCCGTGATCCCCGCACTGACAAACGCTGCTTCAGAAGGAGCCATTAAAAACAGAAAGAGGTACGCGTCCAGCGGTCTAACTTACACCATTAAGGAAAACAAATGCCCGGTTGTTGGCGGCCCGTGGTTAACCATCACCTGAAAACCCACAGGACAGAGCGCAGCCTTTGTGTTGCAAAACAAACAAAATGTGATAATGCCCTCTGCGTGCTTTCACCTGCGTTTAGCATCTGTGCAGCCAGCCAGATATTCTAATGTGACGTTGTGTTGTGCTGGTGAGAGGAGTGCAAACAATTGCTCATTCCAGCCCGGACCCTGAGGGGAGAGAGCTGTGAGTACCGTGCCTCTTCATAGCACCGCCGTGAGAGGGGTTTCGCCGGCAGGTACCTCGGAGCTGTGGAGAGTCGAGGTGAGGGGGAAATCAAACGCAAGGACTGGGCATTAAACGGTGCTCCCTCTCCATACAATTCAGACAGGGAGATACTGATGTTTGTGTGGGAGAGGGATGGATGGAGTCCGACGGAGAAAGGCAGAGAGACACTGATTTCGAGAAAGAGAGAGGGAGAGAGACCTTGAGGTAGAGAGAAACTGACATGGAGAAAGAGAGTGGGAGAGAGACGGTGAGATAGAGAGGTTGGCAGAGAGATACTGAAATGGAGAAAGAGAGAGGGAGTGGTAGAGAGACTCTAGCAGAGACTCAACTGGAGAAAGGGAGAGGGAGAGAGACAGTGAGATAGAGAGAGGTCGGCAGAGAGACACTGAAATTGAGAGAGAGGGGGAGAGACGGGGAAATAGAGAGACGTTGGCAGAGAGATACTAAAATAGTGGGAGAGAGACAGTGATATAGGGACATTGGCAGAGAGACACTGAAATGGAGAAAGGGAGCGAGACAGTGAGATAGAGAAGTTGACAGAGAGACACTGAAATGGAGAAAGAGAGTGGGCTGAGACAGTGAGATAGAGAGGTTGGCAGAGGGAGACTGAAATGGAGAAAGAGAGAAGGACAGAGGCAGTGATGTAGAGAGACATTGACAGAGAGACATCAAAATGTCAAAAGAGAGAAGGGGCGGGACAGTGAGATAGAGGTTTGCAGAGAGACACTGAAATGGAGAAAGAGAGAAGGGGAGAGACAGTGAGATAGAGGTTGGCAGAGAGACACTGAAATGGAGAAAGAGAGAAAGGGAGAGACAGTGAGATGAAGAGACTGGCAGAGGCAGACGAAAATAGAAACACATAGAGGGAGAGAGATGGAAATAGGGGCAGACAGAGACAAATAGAGAGGGAAGGATAGAGGTATAGAGCCAAAGAGAGAACTTTATGGCCCTAATGATTGCCAGATAGCATGAGATCAAGGCCTACTGTTACCCCGCCCCCTCCTGCCCACTGATAAGTCGCTTTCTTTGGAGGGTTGCTAGCTATGTATTAACCCCGGGCGCTAGGGACCACACCACCATTAGCTTATGCTAGCGCTAATAAATAACCGTATGGGCTTGTCAGAGGTGCACAGAGGCCCTGATGACTGCTGCCGGTTTGAATGTATTACTGCCGCCGCCGCGGTGGCCGGGGGGGTGGGGGGGGGGGGGTGGGCTGGCTAGCGAGCTAGCACTGTTAGCACTGCACGTCGATGACATTGCTAACATAACGGATGACCTAACTGTCGCAACGAGACAAACGAGGGCGCAGAGCGCACGCTGACATTAGCGCCCCCCTTGCTGCCGCTGTGGAGATGGCTCCGGGCGTGTTGTCTTTCTCGTGTGGATTCATGTTTATATTCCACCCGCATTACCATACGAGGGGCTGGTTAATAAGTGTGCTTCTTCACCGAGTTATTATGCACCGTGTCAAACCCGCTCACGACAACGGCGGAGTCACTGGTAATGATCTGTGATGGGATGAACACAATGTTACTTTCGCTGATGGAGACCAGTAGAGAGGCTGTTTTGTCATGAGCGGCTGTTCCTTTTTGTTTCGTTTGTTTTCGTTTTTTCATATTGTAATTGAGTTGACTGTGTGTGTGTGTGTGTGTGTGTGTGTGTGTGTGTGTGTGTGTGTGTTGTGTGTGTGTGTGTGTGTATGTGTGTGTGATTGCCTTTGTATGGAACAAAAAATAGTATTCTTGTTTTTGGCAATCAAACAAGAATACTGATTAACAAAAGACAGCATACCAGTTGGTATAGTCACCTGGATAGGCTGGTATAACAAATGTGTATTCATATTTTTTAATTCTTTAATTTAGTTCTTTATAAACGCCTGATGACTGAACGTTATTTTAAACCGTGACCATGAAAATCAAAACATTATATAAAACTTCATAGGGGTTAAATAAATAAATAGAACACACCGCCAGTCTTTTGTACCGGTGTGCAACAGAAAACGCAAAGCTTTCCCTTTTCCCGCTTCGACACCTCTGTCCTTACAGACAAAGTACTTGGGTTTCACCAACGAGGTCCATTCACACCCCACGCTCTCCTGGAAACCAGCCCAGGTGCAGCGATACCTCCTCCATAATGGATCCACAGTCGCACATGGCCCCACTCACTCATCCATAACCAATACACCAACTTACCTACACCAACAGCTAGCTCCCTGCTATCACAAAGCCAGGGCCAGAGCCACAAGGTTGCCAGCGATAAAGAGAACAGCAGAATGAAAGAGTAACATTCAAAGTTGTTTATCATCCGCATGCAAAATGCAGAGAAGGGATGTCAGTGCCGGCCTTCAGCAAGTGTTTTTTGAAAATCTCGGCCAAAATATCAGCCATTATCCCCCAAGCCGGCTCCGATGGTCTCCTTCTGTCTTGTTTTGTATGTCGACCATGAGTGTAGCCTGATGAGGGGGCTTTGTAGATGCACTTCATTATCCCGGGGGTGATTACGAGCACTCTGGTAATGTGCTCCATCAAGACGCCTTGGATTAATAACTCAAAGTTATCGCACACCACCAAAAAGCTTATCCACTTCTCCATTTCATTCTGTCTTTGTTTTTTTTAAGTTATGGAAGTCATGTCAGGTAAGTGGACTCAAATTATAGCACAGCGTTAGGGCTGTAACGATACACGTATTGAAACTGAAATCGCGTCACTCAAAGCCAGGAACCTGTCTCGCGATGCGAGAAGGCAGAAGTGCGACACGCCCTTTCTAACTCTGGTCAAATTGTCAGATTGTAATTTGCTAATACTCTGTCTAAATAATAGTCTACTGACACCGCTCCCCTTATCGATGCTGTAAATCTGTGACGAGATGCCCTCTCTGTGATGACAGCTCTCCGTGGCTACGGAGGATTGCATTTCTCCACTGCCTGGGAAGTCCTCATATGCGATATGAACAACATTTATCCATAGTGGTCCAAGCGCGCCAAAACGTCC
Source organism: Melanogrammus aeglefinus (assembly GCA_900291075.1). Taxonomy (NCBI): domain Eukaryota; kingdom Metazoa; phylum Chordata; class Actinopteri; order Gadiformes; family Gadidae; genus Melanogrammus; species Melanogrammus aeglefinus. The sequence continues at coordinate 241,050 of OLKM01000523.1, read as the reverse complement.
ACTCACTCGCTGACGTCACTCACACAAACACGCACACTGCCATTCTCGCGCAAACACATACGCTACTCGTAACACTATGCCTCGTTATTGCGAATCAGACGTTCATTTTTTCCCCATCTATTTGAAAGTTAGGCTATTAAACATGTTGCATTCTCTATGGCCTGATTATGTCATTATTTAAGCTACATAGCGATAATAGGATATTTGATGGAAAACAAAACCTATTTACAATTAGGGCATTTAGCAGACGCTTTTATCCAAAGCAACTTACGTACATTTGTCATAAGAAGTGCAACAATATATCGCTGTCGACTCGGTACAGTAAGGATGTTCATAGAACCCAGTGCAAGTACAACAATCGCTAGGCTAACCAATTCCCCGTGTTACAGCAATGATAACAGCTACTGCAGTTGCTACACAGTTAAGTACTATAATACAATACAACACAATACAATGCAAGGTGTACAATGGTGGCCAGGAGGGGGAGGGTGGCTATGCAGGGTCGAGGTGGACTCTGAACAGGTGAGTCTTGAGTCTTTTTCGGAAGATGGTGAGCGACTCTGCGGTCCTGAGAACGGGAAGGAGCTCATTCCACCACTGAGGTCCCAAAACCGAGAAAGGTTGTGACTTTGCTGGTCGACCTTTGCTAGCTCTTAGCGATGGCGGTACCAGACGTCCAGCTGATGTAGCTGAGCGGAGGGATCGAGCTGGGGTGTGTGGTTTTAGCAATGCTTGGAGGTAGGCAGAGGCAGTTCCATCGACTGAGTTGTATGCCAGTACCATCGTCTTAAATTTGATACGAGCTACTACAGGAAGCCAGTGGAGGTCCCGGAAGAGAGGGGTCACATGGGAGAACTTTGGTAGGTTGGTTGAACACGAGGCTCGCTGCCACATTCTGGATGCGCTGCAAAGGTTTAATCACAGAGGCAGCCAGGAGTGAGTTGCAGTAGTCGAGGCGGGAGATGACCAGTGATTGGATTAGAAGCTGAGCTGCTTCCCTTGTGAAGAAGGGCCGGATTCTGCAGATGTTGTAAAGTGCAAATCTGCAGGATCGGGCCACCGCAGTGATGTTTGCGGTGCAGCCTAACTGATTGTCCAATACCACACCGAGGTTTCTGGCAGTTGGAGAAGGAGATACAGTGATGTTCTCAACGGTGACCAGTAAATCCATGTGTGGGCAATCTATACTTTAATAGTATTCTTTCCGTTCAAATCTGTTCAGTGTTCCAAATTATTTATTAAATAGTACATTACGTTAATTGTGTTGTTTAAATAAAATGCTTTTTTTCATTTAAATAAAATGTGCGATGTATCGAACCGTGGGCCAAAAACCGAATCGTGAGTTGGTGTATTATCACAGCCCTACACAGCGCACATGTTCTTTTGCAAAGCACTGTCTGCGGTCACATTAAAATCTCCTTGAGCGCGCACACATACACACTGGTAGTCTGAGCAGCAGCCAATAGCTCAGCTCTGGCTGGTTTGCTGGCTCTTGACTCCTACTGAACAAAGGAAAAACAGAAGTTAAAGCCTAATCTTCTCACTCCATCACTTAAATCACCCTCTGTGATTAGCTCTACTCTCCCCAAAATGTGCTTTACCTATAAATCCTTTTGCCACTCGATGTGAACATAAAAGACCCTTTAACACTTAGGTTTTCAGAATGTAATTCATAGCGCTCTTTGATTAAATTATATGGCTCTTGTATAGATGTATTTTTGTAACATTTCTACCAACCTTGGGGTCTGATTAGAATTGCTACACTGCACTCGCTCCAGAGGTACACCCATTTTAATAGCTTTAGCTTTTAAAATGGGTGTACCTATAGCTTTGGTTGTTCTTTCTGGAAGTTATGGGTCAAAACTTTGACCCAGAGAATGAAAAATTTGTTAAATCGACCAGTTTAATGGCCAAGTAAAAAGCTTGCTCAACTGAAGTGGGACCATCATATTGGGGATGGTCAATATGATATGCATATAGGATACATGTATGTGTATTAATCAAAACGGGTGACTGCGATTAAGACTTATTGACAAGAGTGTGTTGGTTTTATCCTCAATTTCATTCACCGTACTGGCTTTGGCAGGGACTTTGAGGAACATAATGTATCTTAGGTGACGATTACTTTTTTGTTAAATTGTGTGTGTGCTTGCGTCCGTCTATTCGTGTGTGTGTGGGTGTGGGTGTGGGTGTTTCTATACAGATGAAATTCAATCCTCACAGAGAACTACTTGACATGAATAGTCCAAGGATGCCACAGAGACTGATCTGATCATCAACCTGCAATAATATCCTTTTTCATCTCTACTATGAACACAATTCTTCAATTTAAATGTCTGTGACACAGCAACCTCATCAAAAAAAAACACGGACATGCTTCTGTGCAAATTTGCGCATTGCTATATCCATGCACAATTTAAGACATTGTATACATTGTGACTATCATGTGTTCCTGTACCATATTATATTCAAAAACTTTAGCCAAGTCAACTTCCTGTATGTCTTATTAAGTGCGTAATAAGTGTGTTTAGTTTAAAATTGCACAGGTGGGGGTTGCAGGCATGAATCTGTGTCTGAACCTTAGGTTCAAACACCCTATTTTTAAAAAATATGCAAGGATTTTTTTTATAATGAATTCTATGAATAATAATAATTTAGCTATGAATAAAATCCCCTGCCTTCCGTCAGTCAGAAGACTTCATCTGCCCTAACAGAATTGTAACTGTAACCCAAAACGCTGCAGTCAAAGAATCAGCGATGTTCAGACTGTGACTTTCAATTGTGTTGAAGATAATTTGTTTAATTTGTCTAGTATCTATAGTATAAGCATTTTACAGGGTCTCCCTTAAATCCTGCATCATCTATGCTACATACATTTTAGATTCTGCCTTCTCTGGTATCCCCAAGCTCCCCGCATAGACTCTGTGAAGGATAGGCAGCCTTAAAACTGCAGTTTAGCACCTACACACTAGTTACAACAGACAGTCTTTCCCTCTGCAGCAGGTAAAAAACATTGAGGTGACCTCGTTCTCTGAGACCCCCCCCTTCAGTTAGTGTTTAGCCAGAGTTTAAAATGCCATTTTATTGAGATCCTGAGGAGCTTTTCCAACACTGGTCTATCTCTTGTTAAGACTAATGGCGCGTTTCCGCTGCAGGGTGCGGTACGGTTCGGTTCGCCTCTGTCCGATAGGGATGGGGCGGTATAGCCCAGCTCAGTTCTGAGGTCGCGTTCCCACCGCCGACGGTACCCTTTATGGTAGGCCGGATGTCGATCGCCGCGGCAGCTACGGAAACATTGTGACATCATAGCAGCGCAGAGGAGAATGCAAAGGAACGTCTCCACCTCCTTGTTCGCCCAAGCAAGCGTTTTACGCGACATGTTCTCAGCGTTCAACCGTCAAACTCAGTGCAGTGCAGTCCGGGGTGAACTGCAGCATGGAGGAGAAAGTGATTGTTGCCGTTTGTGACTCCCGGAGCTCTATATATAATAGTATATAATATAATATAATTGTATACATAATATCCCGGCCAAAAGCTCTGTGCGCCTCCGGATGGCCGTAGCGTGGGGAGCTCTAATAGGGATTGGGCTTCTCGGGGTTTGTTTACCGGCGTTGCTATGGTTTCCGGTCTTGTGTGTTCCAACGGTTTATAAGGTAGGCCCATAATAAATCTCTGTCTAATCAATACTTCATTCGCTGCCTCTTCCGCGGTTATTACAATATTATTAATAGACTCTGCGGGTCCTTCGACGTCCCTCCCTCTTACACAAAAGGTAAAGACAAGGCAATGGTGGTTATCGTGTTGTTGCGCGACAAATTCGACAAAACTTGCACAGCGACAGATTATGATTTGTGGCGCGACAAAACTTCGGCAACAACGCGAAAGGGCGACAAATGTCGCGTTTGGTATGAACGCAGGCCACTGTTTGTTTGTTTTATCCCCACGTCACCCGGAAGTGACGATTCTGTCGACCAATCAACGGAGGGGGTGTGTAGCTCGAATTTTCCACCCTTTCAGGCGTCTCAGTACCTCAACGGAGGAGTACTGAAGACGAGGGTTAAATGATTACGGCTAAGTCCGGGTCACGCCCACTTTTGGCGGTGGAAACCCAATCCGTACCGCACTTTTGCGAACCGAACCGTACCGCACCCTGCAGTGGAAACGCGCCATAAAGCTTGCCTCTGAGGTGCACGCCTTGAACAACAACTAAATAACGAGAATTGCACTTTCACTATCGATGTGCTGTTGCTTTTTTACCGGGCCGTCGTCTAGCTTCCTAACTTTGAACCAAAGTGTCTGACAGTGAATTCACATACAGGTAAATCACATGTATCTGAGCAGGGACAGAGTGCAGGTACACTGACGCAGGTACACTGTGGACACATGCGTTCAAACCGCATTCCAGTCTGTCCTTCCCCACCTCAGCTACTAGCAGACTTCCTACGGCCATCACGGAGGGCGTGCATTTGCCTCCTTTCAACCGTGAGCACCTGCCCCTCTAAAGGTCTCTGCACGCCCCTGTACAGACGTGCCAAAAATGGCGTCAGAAAAAGATTTGCTTGCGTTTCCCTGTCGATCTCGTTAACTTTTATTATCATTGAACTATTTTTAACCGGTTGCCAGCGTACGATAGCATCATAATGCACACATAATAAAAAAAAACAATGTCCATCGATTTGTTTCCGACGCTGTGAAAAATGTTACACGGCCTATTACACCACACCACAACGCATGCGAGCGACGCGTCCCGGAACACGATGAACTGCTAAATGTTTCTGTGTCGGTCTAATTGCCATGTGAGCATCGCCAAGAGGATGGTCCCTAACCTATTATGAAATACAGGTTCTGTATCCGTTCTCGGTTCCTTGGCTGAAAAATACCCTGAGGCTAAGACATGGGAACCCCATCTCTCGATAGTTATTAGAAATAGCCATTTGACTTTGCGTGCAAACTGCAAAGACAAAACAACCCAACGCCACCCATCGACCACCTGAATAACAAGTAAAATTCATTTGAATTTGTTATGCAATAGTTTCGAATAAATCAATTGTTTGTTTATAAGCTTTTGAGCTGGAAAACTACACTGAAATTAACAGCGCACTCTGATTGTACCTGTATTAAACGAGCGGTTATTAACATACAAAGTGCGTTTTACGTTCACATTTTTTTCCTTCATTTATATTAGTTGTGACAACAAGCTTTAGTTTATTATTCTTTGGCATTCCTCTGGATCTTGGCTCTGAAAAAATGGGAGACACATTCGCTCTTATTTTTGGCCGGGGTTTGCATCTGAACTCTAGCTCATCGTGTCGAAGCAATTACTTTTCAAAGGTTACATTTTCGTTTTGAAGGTTTGGTCCTTTCCAAGGTTTTGAACTGAATTTACTATTTTTAATAAGCAAACATGAGGTAAAATGTATTTCAGTCATTTAAGATGTTCATTAAAATTGTAAACATGTTCAGTCTGGTCTCGATGTTTCCCCAGGAACGCTGTTGGTCTAAGAGGTCCCCCATAGGTCACATGGATCGGGCTGCATAACTATCAGAACCTCTCAGTACAACCCTGACTATTTAAAAGCCATAGTGCCCAACTGCTCTAGGCTACAGTTTGGATCTCTGATTGTCAAAAGTACAGACTGATTTCACTAGAAAGAGTAGGCTTTCGTGATTATCACTGTTTACGACATATTCCCATTATTAAACATGGAACGTTGCATTAGCCATTGCCTTGAGCAGTAGTCTTGTATGTTGTATGTCTTGGCACTTAAAAAAATCATACTTAGCATTGTGTAGCATCTTATCCTAGCTATCTCTGTTGTATACAGGGAATGGGTTAACCTAACAATTGTCCTTGCTTGGCACTTGGTTCTATGAACATCCTTACTGTACCGACAGCAATAAATTGTTTCTCTGTCTTCTGACAAATGTACCTATAGTAAGTTGCTTTGGATAAAAGCGCCCTAAATGTAAATTTAGTGGTCGGATCCATAGACCACTATCAGTGGTAGAGAACAGCTTTTCAGGAACAAAGAACCAGGGTTCTCCACTTCACGGAGAGGGAATGTCATGAAAACAAAACAGGCACAGCTTGTGATTGAAGACAACTTAAATCCCTCACGCTCTACTAGGTCATTCCAACAGAACCCGTGGCTGCCTCTCTCTGGAGGCCAGCCGCCGCCGCGTCCAATAAAAGCAGCAGTAGCCGAAGAAGAATAACAACAGGGGAGGATAAAGGGTTGGATTAAAAAGCCATTCGGGCAGGGCCCAGCATTGTATCCTTCCTCTTTATCAGGCCACTAATGTGATGAGTGACCCCGTGGTTGTCACCAATGCCCCGCACGCCATCGATCTGCTCCCTGGCTCCTGGGTGAGGGGGTGGGGAGCTTCCAGCTGCCTGCTTTTATTGCATCCCCAGTCCTTAAAGGTGGCCCTTTTAATGAGGGATGAGGACAATACAGCCTTGACACATACAAGCTGTGACACCAGCATACACACACATTTAGCACAGCATCCATCGCCGCTTACAAATGCACGTACATTCGTGGACATAAGCAGCCGGTACATACGAAGGCGAGGATGAGGTGACTCGCACACAAACACGATGCTCACACGTAGACACAGACGGGTAATCATCCAAACATGCACATACCAAGAACTTGTATATACATGCATATACATACTTACACACTGACTTTCTGACATACGCACACGCGCGTGCCTAGGCAGGCATGCATCAACACACATACGCGTACATACATGTGCACGTGAGCAAGTACCTGTATGCAGGCAGGCACACGCGCTAATATTATCCCTTCTAAACACACGTTCACTGCACACTAATTCACTTGCACACATGCTAGGATGCATTGATTAGCAGGGACAATGTCTCCTACGTGAGTGGCTGGAGAGGCAGGTGGTGGGGGGGTTAATCCTCTGTCACTGGGTAATGAAGCTGTACCACAGACCCTGACAGGAAAGGCTAACTGGGGCACCCTGGAGCAAAGAGGGGATCGGGGCTCTGTGATGATGTCAATCCAGGCGGACGTTGTAGAAAGGCCTCGGAAAACCTGCAATAGATTGAGGAACCTCAAAATCAGCCAATGTTATTTGCATGTTGAGAATGATAGATCGTTGCTTTTGCCTTATAAGGGGACATCAAGTTTGGTTGCATAATACATCATTTGACTGTTACATTTTATTAATTTAATAGACGTGTTGCGTATTCTAAAACTAGTATTTTCTAATTAAGTATAAAAAAAGTCCTGTTTCCTCCCAAAGGCTTATAGCTTCCTCTATATGCTAATACGATTGTATCGCAAAGTAAGTAAAGAATCTGGTTTGCCACTCACAGTAACTCTACAATGAAAGCTGCTTGCTGCCATTTGAAGCTAAGCTTTTATCAACATTAAAAACGCTTCATTTCCGTTTGCTAATTGACGGAACGCGGCCTTATCTATCAGGTTAGTTTAGCTAATGAGGATAATTGTCTTTGAACGTAGCTCCACATATCAAATGATCACTAAATATGGCTAATAAGGCGATTGCCTCTGAATGTAACCTTATCTATCATGTGAGAGGTAATGTGGAAGATTTCTTCTGAATGTAGCCTTACCTATCAGTGCATAATATGCTATTAGCATGGCCAATAAGGCAGTTTGCTAATACAGTATAAGGATGGATAATAAGTCAGTTTGCCTCTTGAGGGTAGCCTTACCTGTTGGGTTAGCGAAAATACTGAAAATACTCCCTGGATGTAGGCTCGCTTATCTGGGCTAAATGTCTTCCTGGCAGCAGTAGGACATCAGAAAATACAAGACCGTTCATGAATTCATGTACTTCAATTCAAAAATGTATATAAACTAGAGCCGATATTAGGCATTATCCAAACTATCGTATTGGCGGATTCATATTTAATTATTTTATTTTTTTCGTATCTTAAGTTTGTATTTTCATGCATTTTATTTGTCAAAACTTTAATACATTTTGATTTTGACTTCTCTGTTTTGACAATATTTTTAAACCGCCCTTTCTTATTATTTTAGTGAGGACTCATAAGTACAAATAACCATGGTTAGAGAAATCTGTTTATGTTTTGTAACACGTTTCTGGAATTTCTTTTTTAAATATATATCGGCCGATATATCGGAATTTCGGATATTTAAATCACCAAATATATGTATCGTATCGGCCTTAAGAATCCTTTAACCGTCGGGCTCAAATATATAAACATTGTACGCACGGATCAGGGTAGACATTGTTAGCATTATTAGATTGACCGTTCTACATGGGTGTCTGGAGATAGGTTCACTGAAAGCACGGCAGGTGTAATAAAAACACAGGTCAAGCTGCTTGGAACAACTCCCGCTAGCAGCAGTGTTTGGAAACATCATCATTACAAGATAATCAAGTGTCATACTGAGGTTATTAAAACAGCTAGCGGTGGTGTGCTGTTGTGATTGGCCAATTAGGGCCTGTCTGAATAATTAATTAGCTTGGTTCTCGTTTTAAAGTCAACTTGGTCCCTGTGTTGCGGTTAAACACATGTGTGTGTGTGACGCCGTGTGTGAGTCGGTCCACTCCGCCGCGCCAGCTTGCAGCCTGAATTCCGCCGAGGATACGGGCGGGAATGAAACATTTTTGACGTGGCAGCTGTCAACTTTGATTTATCCATCCGGGGGAACGGTCTCAGTGCTGCGCGTTTCACGGGCTGTGAGGGAGATGAGGAGGGGAGCTGAGAGGAGGCGGGGGGGGGGGGGGGGGTGGATGATGTGGACATGTTTTTGGTAGGGCTGTAGGTAGGGCGGTAGTAAACCAAATAGAACGTTGGGGGGTGGAAGTCAGACCAACTGTATGACCCACCGTTAGGTTGAGGGAGTATTTTTTTTTTATTAAAAAAAAAGAATTTTTAATTGTTATCTAGATTAACTTAATCGGCCACAATACATTCCACTCTACCTGCTAGTCTTGATAACACATTTAAACGTATATAGCTTTTGTTTCGGTATAAAATCAAATGACATCCACGTTATGAATGGTCTCTGATATGACCATTTTGGTGCCAGTTTTCAACCCAACATATTGCTCGTGGATTTCCACAGGAGTGCTGGATATTGGGGTTCAAACCTCTGAACCTTTCGGCTCACCCTCATCGCTCCACTGTCCCACCCCCGACCCTCTCCCCTCCTTGATGTTAATCACAGTGGGTCTTTGCTTCCGACCCCTTGAATGGTCTTTCCATTCTCCCCCGCATTCATCTGCGAAGCATCCTCCCACCTCTGTAACAACTTGCCAATTAAAAAATGCCACGCACAATTAGAGCTCAAATATTCATGATCCAATAAAGCTACGGCGTCAGGCCTGATAATATCTCCCGCTAAAGCAAAAGGTCAAAGGACACATATATTACGGAGGAATGATTAGTGCGATAAGTACAGGGCTGGGTTTTTTAATATAGTCGACCATGGCAGTCCATTAATAACCCACAGTTATTTATGAAGAATGGTATTCACAGGAAAAGGAAGGACGTGTTCTTCAGTGTTGTTTGAGGACAAATTGTTTAATGATAGATAAACTGTCACCTTTGTCAATTATCTATTTTCAAATTTCCTGCCTGGGATAAACAAAGTAAATTTGATCTTGTGACTAACAGAAACGTGAACCGATGAGAGTTGCCTGTGTTGTTTGAGTTCTGTAGTGCAGCCAGGTCTAAATTTTCCCTGCATTTGTTTTTCCTTCCGAGTGATCAAATCTATGCACCATTGGCTGGTTGCAGGCGTTCATTTTGGGTCCGGATGCAGTGGTTTTTCCTTTAGGGTTAGTAGGACCCATATATCGACAAAATTTGCAATGAGCTGCACTCCTCCCTCCTTTCTTTCTCTCTTTTTTTAACATTGGATGTTTACATTTAGAGGCCTCACTCTATGAACGGCACAATGTTTTGTGGTTTATAACTTTTCCTTTCAGCCTTACAGATCCACTCAGCGATAGATTGTCAGACATAAACTTTTCCAAACGTTACTCTTTCGGTGAATGTACACAACACGCCTTCGACAACGACACAATAAATAGCCTGACAGAAACAGAAAAATATTGACTTTTGTTGAATTTGCAGATGGTATGTCAGATTGTTTGGTTAACTAACCAAATGAGAACAAAATATTTTTTTCACGGCCTTCAGGGATAGTTAATCCCCATATAACGATGTTTTCCACAGTGGAGTGGAACTATTCATCTTGAATAGATATAGTGCTCTGGAAATGGCTCCAGGTATGTGATCTCCCAAGAAATTGTGTTATTTTTGAGGACGTATTTCCTTGTAGCTTAGGGGCTTGGCCTGCACACAAGTTCCATATTGCTTCATATGACGGTAGGACAACAGAAAATATTGTATGGCAAATTACCTTTCTATTGTAGCTAAAAAGATTGCAGTGCTTCTTGTGAAATAATGGACTGTTACGTTTTACGATTGGTATCTTATGATGTCTGATTGCGTTTTAAAGTCTGCCAGGTTCACAAGTCTACATTTACATTTGCTGAAGCATGGGAGCAATACCAGTACTTAAAACAGGGGGTTGTTAGAGCTTGATGCTTTGGGGTTGTGCACGAGATAGTGTTGGCTTTAGGGTGGGAAATAAAATTAAATCTGTGTCTTTATGTTCATGTATGTGTGTATTTGTGATAGCTCTTTCCAATTTGCCATGCACAACCCATGAATGAATGGATCAATCCATTAATCTGCTGTGGTTGAGGATTCTTGGAAAAACAAAGAATGCCTTTGAATCACATATCATTGCACACATGTCTCAAATCTGTTAACATATATATATATACCATCTTCTGACAAGCCACCAGAAATGGAGGACAGATACGTTATCTGCGTTAGGAATTGAGGCTCTTTTCTTTTGACTATTTTCTCTGACAAATGCATAATCGCTATAAAGTGAAGCAAAGCCAGGCTACTTCAAGTGGAATAATTATTTCCTAGAGTTTATAAACCGATTAGATACAGCAACAGGCTGCTTCATTAACCATTGATCAAGACATTCAATAGATAAGTTCAGTCAAAGAGAAAAAAATCCTCAGTACAAATCTCCCCCAAGTTTAAAATGAACTATTAAAATGTATATTAATGGCATTACTATAATGCCGTATGTAATTACTGTTGCAGTATTTTCACGCTTTAAGATTATTTACATACCCTTGAGTCATTTGTGGTAATAATGTCAAAAGAATAAAATGAGAGAATAGAGGGAGCTGGTATGTGGTAGATACATTGACTTGCATGGTACATGTTCTACACAAGCTTGGTTTTGGCTATTCATCTTCTGTCTGAAAAATAATACCCCTAGCATCAAAGCTATATGGTCATTCTACCCTACCACACTGAAATACACTCCAAATAACCTTGTTTTTGATAAATATGGCCCTAGTCTCTCTCGTGACGGGAGGCCGGACGGCCATTTTCCAAGCATCATGGCCACCTTTCAAACACACTGCCACTCTATCAAGCATGTGTATTGTTGAAGTCTGGGCATGTCGGACAGGAACTCAGTCCAGCCCATTTATATTTTTTGTCTGTATCTGGTTAAATTCAGACAGCGCAAGGCCAGGCGTGTCTTGCCAGAAACAATCGGAGCGGAAGAGAAGCTCATTCGTATTTCTTGATCTCCCAGACAGGGACTTAGCTTGTCTATCTACTAGGAAGGGTTGAAAACCTACAATGGGCCCCATTGGTTGAGCTTACACCTCACAAATACAGATTTGATAAAGTATCAAGCCACGTCATAAGACTTCTAATCGTATCTCCTTTCCAACATTACTGGGCCGCTATTGTCAAACCAATAGTGATATCTGTAAACACAGTAGGTAAACACACTTATAGCACTGTTTAGTGAATTTAGATGCATTTTGTGAACAGGGGGTGTTTAGATCACTCAAACACCTTAACCACTAGGCTATCCTTCCCCTAATGGTCCCTAATTCTCTGAGAGCACACACACTCACACTCACACTCAGACACAGATGCTGAAAGCCAAGGCCACCCAGAAAGTGATGTTGTTGTTCTCTCACTGGCTGTAAGCCCTGGAAGCTTGGAGCGATGTTCCATCTCCCAGCATGGTCAATGTGCAGTAACTACACGTCTTGTCTGAGGGAAGAACAGAAAAACTGCTCGCACTCAGAGTCTGATACCCAAGGAACACACTGCCAGTGCCTAGGGCCCGGGGCTTTGTAATTTATTACAAACAAGGCCTAGCCCAAACAGCATAGATGACTTTCAAAGCCATTTCTCTCCCCTGTAGAAGGCTTTCTTTATATTTTAAATTCTTCTTCTTGGAAGAGGAACATTTCCTTTTATAGACACCCAAATTCCACAATGTTTTTGAGAAAAAGGAAAATTTGAATAAATTGAGTCTGACGTCAAAGGAGCTTGCTGTCTTCCGTGTACGAAAACGAAGGAAACAAAGATAATATTGCACTCTTCTCGCTCATCTACCTTCACCTCGCAGTTCCTCTCTCTGTCTACTCGGTTCAGGCAGTTGCTTTGATGAAGCAATACAGACGGAACTTAGCAAAATGGAGTTCGCAATTGTCTTCTATACCGACACAATGGAGAGAGTGGTGGTAATTCTGAGCCAGCGCTGGAGGCCTCCATGTCTCGTGTGTCACAAGTCCCCTTTCTTGGGGAGTTTTTCTTGACTCCTGGCATTCTCTTTTTCTCCATGCATATATTATATTGTGAGACAGAAAGAGAGAGACAATATATATATAAATGTTTTTTTGGTTGTTCTTTTGCTCCTTAGTATTCTTCTCTAGTAATTAACAAGCCAGCATCTAGCGAGCAGAATTGAGCCGTACAGTGCAGCACAGTAGTTCAGTAATTCCAACACTTGGCCAACAGTGAAAGGTTTTGGAAGGAACACGTGTGAAATGAACAAAGCATCTGCTAGGTGCTACTTTCTAAATTACCAAAATTGGTCCTTTGCTAGTCTTTACTCATCTGACGTATTTCAAGATGTGCCCTCTAAAGAAGATTCAATGCTACCACCTTATTTAGTTTTCCTTCATCTATGAAGCTTTGAATACCTCACACACACGCGCGCGCGCGCACACACACACACACACACACACACACACACACACACACACACACACACACACACACACACACACACACTGTGATATTTTCCACTTCATCCAGTAGGACAATTTACCAGTCATGACTTATTCATTGCTTAAACAAACATCATTGGAGAAGGCAGCCCTACTGAATGGGTCCCCCGCCACCCAAGGCGGAACTCTTAATTGGTATTCTTGGCTCCTGGTTGTCACTTGGGCCGAGTCAATTAGCCTATCGTCTGTATGCAGGATCCCTCTTAAGGGTGAAGGTACAGAGAGGGGCGTCAGAGATCCAAGTACACAAGGTCAGTGCACAATAGGCCGGCTCACTTTATTCATAACACATCTTCTCCTCTCTCTCTTTTCTTCACTCTTTGGAATCTGTCTCCCCCCAAACTATCTCCACCGCCAGACACAAGTAGTATTTTTGTGTCACTTCGGAGACCCTTTCATCTGATGACTTGCAGAGAATACGGGGTGAACCCGGGGTTAGTTCTCTACCGGTACTCTGGACACTGCAGGGACTGAACCCAGTACCCCGTTCTATTTATTTGTTAGTCATTCCAGCAGACACATTCATACAAACTTTTATCGAAGGTCAAGAAACTTTTGGCTGGGAGATGGTACATTCCAACCGCTGCAGTGTTCTACCCCCTCCTCCTACTTCCTCACTGTCTCTCTCTCGTTGCTCCCTGATTGTTTCCACAATGGAGAACAGTGGTACTATTTACTGTAGACGTGCTATTTAATCATCCAGCGAGGCGTTCATCCAAGGTGACTTACAGTGAGTTCAGCTATAGCTTGTTGGGCTGGGCCGGTTTAGGTCGAAATACGTGGGCAGTCCACCCCTGATCAAGCTCTGTATCTGTCAGGGAGGCTAACTGTAACGGATCACCCTCTGTGGTACGATGGGTTTACCTGGGAAGGGGTGCTTCTCCTTGGTGCGTAGCTTCGTGGTGGGACTGATACGGTGGAGAGTAGCGGGAGGAGGCCTGTCTGCCTTACCATCTGAGAGGAAAGCTGGTTCCACAGCAGCCTGGATGCCAGAGGTATCACCCCCACAACAAGGTTTAGTTAGTACACTACAGCCAGGCGCTAATCTACATTATGGAGATCATTCTGGACTGTTGTAGTCTATCCGGCTATCTAACTATGCCTATGTCAATCTGTCCATCATTGTATTTTTTCAAATCTATCCATCCACCTTAAGACCGACCTGTCTATGTACTTGTCAATCTATCTGATGGTCTGTCTAGGTATCTATCTGCTTAGCCCTGCCTCCATCTGCAGGGCTCCACTGAGCACTGTGGCCCCTAACTGAAATTCTTTGGGGCGCAACCAGACATTTTAGGGGCACACACCGTTAATCAACATGCCAACCAAATATTCACATTTCTACTAATTTTCACTGTATAACTAATAACTATTTTGATAATAGATGCAGAAATTAAAATGTGCTGTTTTAAATTCAGTGTCACATTTTATTGTGATTCTCATCTATCCCAACGATAGATTTGAGGTTTGAGCATGCTTGCGTTCGACAAGTACGGAAGCGACAGTTTCACGGGAGTGCGCCCGCTTGTCGTGCCGCTTGACAGGATGCTGAGCCTCCTCTCTGCCCGCTCGCCTCTCCATAAAGAATGCATTAACAGGCCCAACAAACGCTTCCCATGTGAAAAGCCCTTTATGGCACCTGGAGCAGAGTCCTGCACTGGTTTGGGTGACCCGCACAATTTGGATGAAACGATTCGGGCCGGACGCCTGAACAGCACGGGTCGGGCACGGGTTTTGCGATTGCGAGCGAGACTTCACTGGTGCTAGATATGTTAATCAGGAGTGGAGGAGTCAAATAAAACCGTCAACAGTGGATGATGTGCTTTTTTTGCACAACAATCTAAAGCACCAAGCCAAACACCAGATAGTGTATTTCCCATCTAATGTTTCTAATTTTCCATCGGGTGCGGGTCGAGTGTCGATATCAATTTATAGCGGGTCTGGTCGGGCTACTGTCAGAACACGGGTCGGATGCGGTTTGAAGTATTGGGAGTAGGGTCGGGTGCAGGGTTTGTAAAATAAGACTCGTGCAGGAATGACTTGCACTGGCACATTAGCCAAAGGTCGGAAGAACGAGGCAACAGTTTGCTTGCTCAATGTAAACGCACGTAGCGTTTACAATGCAGGTCGTGTGAAATCTTTCTTCTTCGCACAGACGTTTATGCTCGCTCGATAATCTTTAGGAGCCTCCCCCTCGACACACTAACCACTTACAGTGGCCATTCCCTACCCTTCTTAGTCTCATTGGTCTGCTAAAGATTCCGGATTCATTGACGCGCCCCTTCCACGTTCAACGTGTAAAAAAAAGGACGAATTTACTGGATGGATGGAAAATTCGGTCGCACACTCTCAAATTCTGGTTGCAAAATGCAACCATTTGGTCGCAGTCTGGAGCCCTGATCCGTTTATTTGGCTGTCTTTCATCGTTTAGAAATTCCAGCAACGTTTATGACTCTCTTTGTAGCTCCCGATCGTTGTATGTTGCTGTCTGAGGACATTTGTATCGGAGTTAGTTTTTTAACATAGATATTATGCAAATTAGAACATACATAATAGTATATGAAAATCTTTCTATCTTGACTTAAGCATTGGAAACATTCGTATGATAGCCTGTGCGCCTCAATGAATTAATTAATGAGTTGTTCGGTGTGTGGTTCTCCACAGATGTTGATCAGTTAATCCCCAAATAAAAGGATCCCTAAATAAATATTAAAATAACGTTGCTGTTTTCTGTTTTGTCGCATTGTGTGTGTTGTTTCAGTGGCACGATGTTCCTTATTTGCATAACGGAAAATGCGAACGTGTGATGTTGTGCTGGGTACGCGGACAATGACAGACAGTTCTGGGGATGTCTCCATGGTTACGACAAATTTGCTGAAAGGTTGCAAACCGCATGAAATCTATGCTTAGATTTATCCAAAGTTTTGACACAACAACTAGAACACAATCTCTTTCGAAAGGTAGTTTGGATGTTTTCGTAGTTCAATCTGTTTTTAATAAAATATAGATGCAGCCAAACTGTAAAGCATATAAAGATGTTATCCAGTGCATGTGGGAAGCTTGTGAGATGAATCGATGTGTGAGGACGAGACTGCAAGACAAGATCCGAAATGAAATATTCCATTAGTCCTGATAACACGCGACCCTATCAAACCCACTTCGCGGCCCGACTAATATTTGCTAATAAATATATTTTTTTATTTTCTGCATTTTCCCCTCGACACAAAAAGTAATTTGACCTCTAATTTTCATTTGAACCGTGGCGACAAAACGGAGGATAAAAAAAAAAGCAAGGGATAAAAGAATGACGGCTCATGAACAAGGAAAAGGCCGTTAGCGGCTCGCGGCGCGTGACAGCAGGAGATTTGTACAGGAGCTGATAGGCAGCGACTGTCAGCGAGGCGATCCCGCTGAACCAATGACACAGTGAGAGCACCACAGAGGAAGAATTAATTAATAGGATTGCATTATTATCTGCGGGGGGGGGAGGGGGAAGGAGCAGAGTAGGGTCGGGGGGCATTAGAGGACATTACCGCTGCCCCTTCCCTCCACCACACCCTAGCTGATATGGAATTTGCTGATGAGGCAGCCTGAAGGCAGCTGCTGTTTCCATCTGGTGGGTAATTAATGGGGGCGTTTGTTTTAGGATGATAATAATAAGGAATTGCATTTACATAGAGCAAATCCAACCTCACTGGTCATGCAGTTTCTTTTTGTTTGTATACACGCAAAAACGCCTTCATACCCCTGCGGCAGGAAACATCTGAACTAGGAGCTGAGAATCAAACTGGCAACACTTTGATTTGCTCGATGACCTGAGTCACTTGTGTATAAATTACATTCACATAAAGACTCTTGTCTTATGTGCCGTGGCCTGGTGCCGTATCGCTGTTACCATGAGCCAATAAAAACCCGCCCTATGCTGTATTGCTTATAGGTCTGCCAACATCATCACATTCAGATTTGCTTTGTTTTTTCAGTAATAGGGTTAGGGTTAGTCATTTTATTAAATAAATATAAATTACCAGTAATTTATATTAAACTGGTCCTATAGTGCCATTAATAAATGTACCTTGTTATTTTGCATTCGATGCTAAGATAATCAAATAATACATAGGTTCATATATTCATGTGCAAGGTACAGTGAGTAGGGTGGCCATGCCACTGCCATTCATAAACATAACATAACATAATAAACTGATACCTGCCAAGATCACCAATGTCTGCCAATTACATGTAATCATGCATAAAAGCTATTGAAATGGACATTTTTTTTCATAAAACAAATGAAACGAAAATTTAGTGATGTTTATTAGTGTCTTTCTTACCACTCCGCAAGTAGTCCGGTAACTTATCAACCCCAGCGGGTCCGGTTGCTAAGCGACGTCCACGTCTTTGGCAGACTATATCTCTGCTGATCGCTTATTTTCATAAGCATAATGACCGGCGTTCTGTACATTATCCCTTACATAACAGCACTCTCTCCCAACAGTATTGGTTGCTCTCTCTCATCCAAATACGTATCGTTTGCAGTGGCGGAGGCCGGAGGGGTAGATATAAAGACCGGACGAGAAACTTACATCGCTGTGCTGTCCTTCTTCTAAATTGAAGGAGCAGGCAGGGAAAAGCTCTCTCCTGTTGGGCTTTCATTAAAATCAAATGCATAAAAATGTCGCAGCCAGTCCAGATGTGTCAGGTCGGTGCGAGATAGGGCTGAACCATTAATCAAATTCAAATCGAAATCGCGATGTAATAGTACGCGGTATGCAAATCGTGAAGGCTGTGAAAAAAATGATAACTGACTGAATCTCAACACATCGTCCTGGCCTAAAGGAAAGAGCAGTTTTTATGTTGACTGCTTCCAATGTTGTGTTGGTCATCATACTAAAGAATAATTTATTGATTTTTTTAGTGAATAGTACACAACATAAGGAACTTAATAAATTATAAAGATCACACATTAAATCGCAATCGCAATATTGGTAAAAATAATCACAATTCGATTATTTTCCCACATCGTTCAGCCCTAGCGCGAGAGACATACGAACGTACTGTGTAATCCGGTACCGTCGGCCCCGCCTCCCCCCAATAAGTCCAAGTCTTTGATGCAAAAACGGCCGACAACGGCGCATTTATTCAAGGGAAAATAATACAACCAGGGGATTCTTCCATCCCAGTGAAACTATATATCAAAAGTCCGGGCTCTGTGAGCCTCGGGAATCGCTCCGGTCCTCTCTTCGACTCTCTCACGCGTCCTTCTCCCGATTGAGGGCTGCGGGGCTCTGTCCCTATGGTCCGTCAGCCTTCTCGGGAACGGGTCTGGGCTACAATGGTCCGTCCTGGGAGCCTATCTCAGTCCGGTCCTCGGCCCTGCACTGGATCCACACATCAGTGATTAGCCTGTCTCTGCTTCCCTTTCCTATCTCTCATCTGCGTCTGATTGCTTTCCCTCGCAGGTGTTTCCCCTTTGCCTTGAGTGGGGCCGCGCCAATGCGGTCCCCGTGCCCTCTCGGGGAGAAAGGTGGTAGACTCCCTGCACCACCTGTCCCCTGGTCGCTGTGTCGGGGCCGGGTTGCCAAAGTACCCTTACCACTTTTGTAAATGCCAGACTACATTAGGATCGCATGATAGGAATCGATCTATTATGATTATAAATCGGATCAAAAGTGTCCATGTTAACGCGGCTATGGTGTTGGATTCATGTTAATGTGTATTTCAAGACATTTCAATTTGTGGAAAAAATGCGGGGGTAATATAAAAAAAATGTCCAATCAACCAAAACTTTCGTGATCCCCACCTGCAGTACCTCCGCTGACTCCCTGTTGAAGACCTCTGGAGTAAGGTATTAGGATAATTCAGCCTCTGTAAAAAGGACAGATAGATTACACCCTACACATATAGTCACACTATTACCTAAACTGTATAGAAGCAAGATGATAGCTGTACCTATTCTAACTCACCTGACTCATTTTGGCTTCAATTAAAAAAGTGTCTTAAATGTGAATACAGTGCTCTGAATTTTTAACTTGGTGATTTACTGCATGAATTGGCACATAAAGCAAGTGGACATGGCTGTTATTCATCGGTACTTGATCAGGGCTCGTGACTTTTATTCTGAAATGTTAAAAAAGGGAAAGCGCCAGAAAGAATAAAAAAACAAGGGGACCAGAAGAACTGTAAAGTATATAAAAAACGGAATGGTTTATGACGGTAATCTTGGAACATGATAAAACGACTCCGGCAAAGCTTTTTATATTAAATGTCACTCTGTGTCAGCCACTTTCTCAAACGACTTTGACGGCTGTGTTTGAAGGCTACCGATGTTTACCTCACCCTTCGACTGGTGCTTGACCTCCCCAGGGATGACAGGTAGGGGTGGGGGGGTGGTGGGTTGAGCTGCTGGTGCTACATCCCCAGTGAACCCTGACCGACACCACCCACAAATATCTGTCATATCGAGTCGGCAGAGGGATTCACCGCGGTTTGTCAGCTTCACTTTTTACTTTTCTACAATTGTTCAGACAGAAAAATATGTCCAGAGCCACATCCATTGAATTTGGATCCATCATAAGAGGGAGCCAGGTCGTATTTTTTTTGTGCTTTTTTAGCTCAAAGACGTTTACAGATTAGGCCGTCGACATTGGGAATCAAACCGAGAACCTTTGAGAGCAGATTCACAACAAGGCAGCCACTAACACATTGCCCCACTCTCCTAGCGTGACAATGTCACCAGTATGTAAAATTGGACATCAATCCTTGCTTTTGGAAGGAACTGGGGTTATCCACTTTGAGCGTATAGCTGTGTATCATCCCACGCTGTTCATTCATAATAACATATCCCCTTATAATAGTGATTATTTATTCCCAGTCTGCTTTCTCCAACAGCTGTGAAATGCACACAAAATAGAGGAGGAAAAGAGGAGCGTAAGAAATAACCAGGTGTCAAGTAAATTCACATATCAGCACATGCACACTCACGCCCTCACACGCTCCAGGTAGGTAGGACACAGGGCGCCATATCCTCCATTAGATGCTGACAGGTGCTAACCTAGCTAGCCGCCACCTGTCTCCGCAATATCGCGAATGGCGGAGCCATCCAAAACCGAAGCTCCCCGCCGCCCCGGTCGTTTAATTAATCCTCTCCCCTCCCACCACACTCTTCATTCAGGGATGTGCTAATTAGCGAAACCACACATTTCTCTTTCCCACTTAACACTTTTTTAACAACTATCTCGGAGGTGTCCTTGAGATACTCGTAAACCTCTTCGACACAGTCGAGGGAGGAGAGTGCTGTGGTTTAACAGGCAAGTCACCTGCATCTGATGTTTATGATTAAAGTTTAAAAATACTGAGCTTCATAATACCTTGTCAGTACGTGTGAGATATATTATGTCAAGTGTTTCGGATTGGTGCTAACATGCATACACCGTTTCCTTTTATCTTCCAATGTCGTTTAGCTTGGTATTTGAATTAGCATTTTTTGGTCGGATCGCAAGCAAGGAACGTCTGCTTGCGTCTTTAACACTCATTGGCCGAACAACCTTGGGAGTCTCCTTGGGAGTGTTGCAGAAGCACTGTTCTGCATTAAAGCCCTCTGTTTGGATATTTAAAAAAACTGGAACATCTCTAGAGATAGGATCTCCAGGAGCGAAAGGTAAAAGAAAAAATGTGTCGAGGAGAAAGTATAAATGAGAGATGTGAGGTTACATTTACATTTATGATGCTTTTATCCAAAGTGACTTACTATTCATTCACACACCGAGGGCGACTGACAAGGCGCAAGATTAGTTGCCTTGCTCAGGGACATCACGGCACTCAGCTAGGAGGAGCCGGGAATCAAACTAGCAACCTTTCGGTTACCAGTCAATCCACTCTACCGGTTAACTCGGGGAGGAGGCTACTGCCTCCTTCTCGAGTAAACTGTCCGAGCATAAGCTAAAACATATGGCTTGCAGTTACTATTAATCATCCACGGGCTATCCTTCGGCCTCTCAGTCGACGGTGTCCACAGTGAAGCATCCAGGCCAAATTCTGGGGCTGGGTCTGAACTCCTTGCAAGTTAAAACACCAACCATTTCTCACCTGGCATCAGTGCAATCAAACATATAGGAGCATTCTCCAGGCTTCCGGCATTAGGCACCTATATATATATATATATATATATATATATATATATATATATATATATATATATGGTCTATTCATAGATACAGTAATATTGTACCGCTCTGTAGGATAAGATGTACTTGATGGAATCCAGGAGCAGTAATCGTTATTATCGGACACAAGGATAAAGAATATATCCATCGGACAACCGGTGATGAAATGAAGCACTCCACCGCAGTAATTTAGGTGCATCCCTGCAGCATCTGAGTGTTGGTGCTATATTGATTGATCCAATAAAGGTGTTCATGCTTGCTGGCAACGCCACATGCTCCAACACTGTTAGCAGAGCTCCAGGGAATGAAGTCATGCAGATTTCATTCTGAGAAAGATTAATGAAGAAAGCCTTCCGGATTTTTAACAGTTTGAGCTGTGCAACCGAGAATAAAATAAAGACTGAGTGTAGGTAATAAATATATCTTCCCAGGCATGGAACTTTGCAGGGAATTGTTTTTTATGTGGCAAGAGTATTTTATTTATTCATTTACAAATCATTGTTATAAAGTCCTTTTATACACTTATTCAAAGCAAATTGCAGTCAATTCTGCTACAGGTCATCACAGAGCAGGTAGGTCTGTCTGTCCAGCCACCTATTGCTCCATCCGTCCAAATACTTCTTTCTATAGAGCTTCTCCTTGACCACCGCGGGCCGAGAGGCTCAGTCGATCCCAACAGGCCATCCCCTGTACTGTCTCAAATCAAACTGTTCTTCGGGCTAACTGTGAGGTTGCTCTTGACTACGTTAACTAGAGGTCAGTGATGGACTCAAAGCACCCACTCAGGAACGCGAAAAGGACATGAGAACATGTGGACAGCACTCAAGCTGGAAATCAAACCTCCACCACCGCCACAGCCGTTGCAGTTGAAAGGCCATCCGCACACCACGGCACCGAAATATACTGAAGGGCCCTCAAACTATTAGGTTAGTCCATGCTGTGTTCAACACAGTCCCTCCCGTTGAGTTCAGCAAGAGGCCAAGGATGACTCAACACCTGACCCAACCTGTGCAATCCCACCCCAAGCTGTGTATTGCCTATCTGGTCTGTATTGCCTGCCCGCTACTTGGCGATCCAACTTAACCACTGAAGACTGCGTAATGTTGTCTGCTTCCTTTTATTGTTAATACTTAAGTCAAGGCCACTTTTAGTTCATGTTTGAAGTTTGAAGATGTTTATTTTTTGTTGCAAAATTGTTTATCAGGCCGGCAGAAAAAACTCTTGGAGGCAGATAGATTTAAATGTACCCTGGACTTTTTTTTTTAAAATAGAAATACGAAAAAGCTTAAGTGTCCTTTCAGATAGTATTTGATAGATAATTAGCCTTTATTTGTGGGAACCCAGCAAGAAACACAGGTCTTAACTAATTCACCTTGTTGTACTTTATCCTGCCTTTTTCTTATCTACTTTTCTAGATGAATGCTTAGCGGCATTAATGTACAAATCCCTTATAATGGGCCTTTTCGAATATATAATATTTTTTGGGCAGACAGATATTAAACAATTCAGACAATGACATTTTCTCAAATTCGAGCATATCGCTGTGTCAGCTGTTTATATGGTCTGTGTTTAATATTACTGTGCATAATGAAACATAACAGGAACAGAAGTAGAAGTTATTTAAATAATCTTGACATTTAAAGTATGCAGGCAAATCTCCAAGGCTTTGGCCAGGGCTAATGACTATTAAGATGTTTAATAATATCTGGATGGGTGTAGACGGATGACATGACTTTATCTCATCCTGGGTAGTTGGAAGGAAATGTAATTGAATTCCTAACTGTAATGTCACTAAAAATCAAATTCAAAGTTTTTCCTCATCTTCGAGTATTACATCTTGAAGAAAAGAACAGGCACATTAGTATGCTCCTTCATGAGTCAGAGGCATTAACATGCACTTCAACAGGCCAGGAAGGTATGAAAGTAATTCCTAATCATAAAATATATAAAAATAAGGAACTTTATCCCCTTTATTAATTTCTATGCAAAAAAGAGGTGATGACCCACAAGTCAGTGTAATTGTTCCCTGTTTGGATGAACAAATTGTTCTTCCCTGAATCAATATTTAAATATAGTTTTGGTATTATGAGGGGATGGGGGAGGTCTCCTTGGTAGAAACCCTGTGAGACTCAACGGTTTTGAATCAGAAGTCATCGCGTCACTCTGTCTGTTGGGTGTCTCTGCAAATACAAATGAACATGGTGAGATATATCCGGCGTCCTAAAGTTTCCAACAAGTGCACCCATACGCCTACTTGCTGTCAGTTACGGGCTCGGGCAGAAACTGAGCCGGTAATGTCTTGGAATTTCTTTTTAGTTTTATTTATTACACTTTTTCTTCTGTATCAGCATTTCAATCTGTTCACTAAGCTGAGACGAGACCAGTGATGGACCTGGAAATGTATGTCCTAATGCTCTCCCCTTTGACAGCAAGAGAGGAGAGGAGCTGAGGTTGAAAGAATCATTTCACAGCAAGGTTTCGATAGACTTAGAGATTGACTGCTTCCCTCTGTTGATATTCAATAGTGTCTCTCTCTTTTCTCTCTGCCCCAATTTTGCCCTATGAAGGACTATACTTTATTGCTTACCGGAAAACCAATTTCACACTGAATAGAACATGCCCCCTCTTTGTGGTTGGTTGGAGCATCCTAGGTGATGTGCAAGACCAGAAATTGGGCATCACCAGAGTGCAATATGGAGGCTGGAAAGTACCTGAGTAACAGTCCTCAAGAACTGTGCTATAAATCAAGTTTGGACTGATATATTTAGGGAGTTTCGTAATATCATACTTTTTATTATGTCTGATACGATCGTTGGCCCTGTCAAAATTGGAACATTTACACATTTATACAAAAAATCAAAAGGGTTTTTATTAGAGGAGAATATTTTCTGGTGGACTATTACTCTTACACAAAAAAATATATATATTTTTAGTAGAGAACAAGCTAACTATTAATGACCAGGCTAAGAGTTAGCTAAATATAGTAGAAAGGCCAAGAACGAGGTAAGTGAAGATAGCTAGGCTAAAAGCCAGCTAAACGGGGCAAGGCTTAGACCTAGGCAAGTGAAAATAACCAAGCCAATAGTTAAGATAGCTAAGGGTAACTAAGTGAGGATAGCCAAGCTAAAGTTTAGCTAAGTGATAAAAAACAGGCTAAATGCTTGCTTAGTTAAGATAACTAGGCTAAAAGCTAGCTATGTATAGACAACCACACTAAAGGCTAGCTCAGCAAAGATTTCCTGGCTAAAAGTTGGCTAAGTAAGGAAAAAATGATTTTTTTAAGTTAGCTGACGGTTGCATCGACAGCAACTTACAACACATGCGTTCACTCCTGTGGATAAAGAAATTTCAAATAAGCATGCGAGTACACAATATTCATAAAATAAGCTGCTCCGCGTGCTATATTTTAGAAACTAGGGATAGAGAAAGCATTTTTCCAAAAATAAAATTGGAAAAAACACAATTGATTGTCTGAGTTTTCAGTCGGCAGCTGAAGTTGTATATGGTTTCTTGATGTCAGTGGGGAGGACGGCAAACAATCAGGATTTTGCTGAGCCGAAACTTGAACCTCCTAATAGTCAGGGAGTCGTTTGGAGTGTAGTAGACTGGCTGCATGGTTTGACCATGTCCGTGGTATAGGATGTGTCTGAGCCATGTACAACGTGTGTTAGGCAAGCAGGCCCACTAGTGACTTGAATCGTATTTGCTAGGCTAAAATCTAGCGACGTGGTGATAATCAGGAGTCGGCTCTTTCTCTCTCTCTCTCGCTCTGCCTCTCTGTCTCTCGCTCTGCCTCTCTGTCTCTCGCTCTGCCTCTCTGCCTGTCTCTGTCTCTTTCTCTGCCCCTCTCTCTCTGTCTCTCTCTCTCTCGGCCTCTCTATGCCTCTTTATGCCTCTCTCTATGCCTCTCCCTCATCAACAACGCCAGTGACTCATTAGCATTCCCGCCTGGCGACGGATTAAGAGCTTTGCAGGTGAAAAAAAAAGTAGAAAAGTGCTGTAATCAAATTATTCAAATGACCTCTGTTCAGTGGTGAACTTCGTTGGCTCTGGTTTCGAGGTGATTACTGGAACAAGTTGCACCTCCAACCATTTCGAGAGAGAGAGTATCAGAGTAATAAAGTTATAATAAATATTAATCCGAAACTTTATTGATTTATTAAGACTGAAATTCTTTCAGCAACGGATGTATATTTTTGGTTAAAAATCGGGTTATCAGGTTCAACATATGCTGAATACAAACCTTGTAAGGCCTTGTTCACACTGCAAGCCTTAGTGCTCATCTTGGATTTATTGCTCCGATCAAGTTTGGCTGCCAATATCAGATTCCAGTTTTAACCAGTCGCAGTTGGAACTGCATGCGTAAAAGAACAATAAGGTAAATCTTTTGTACAGCAGTAAACTTGGCGACCACTGAACTCAAGGTTACATTTGTTAAAACTTTATTTTAGGAACACCAAATGTGTAACTATAATATAACGTACGATTGCAGCGGCTTTGATCCCCTCATCGGTCCAAGTCCAACTCGGTTACAGAATAGCAAGGTTTGTGAAGAGGCACAGCTTCTATTTTGTGAGAGTAGCCTACAAATAAGGTGGTTTGAACACTGTTCAAATGAAATTGCACGGCAGCCATAGCGATAGCACTATTCAACAGAAAACACAGGAGCCAGTATATGTGATGGATTGCCATAAACTAAAAAGAGATCATTAGCAATGGCCATCCAACATTACTTATTTTTGTAGCTATTTTCACTGGCTACCTCCATTGCAGCTGGCATCCATGTTCTTCCAGAGTGTGCCTCGCCAGTGCTGAATTTGGATGAATGTCGAGCTGGAATGACGTAAAAGTCGCATGATTCTAATACCACTGTTCAGACTGAGGTCGCATTGCAAAGCATCAGACTATGAAAGTGGTCCAAGTCAGAATTGGAAAATATCAGATTCCATGTGATTTGTGCAGTTCACATTTTGCTGAAGAAATCTAATCTGAGTCAAATATGTGCATCAAAAAATCAGGAAAAATCCTGATTTAGGAGACTTTTGCTTGCAGTGCAAACAAGACATTCCAGACGTATACGAATTTGCTATTTTTGTTTACTTTTTTAGTTTTGCCCTGTTTCTCCTTGGCTTTTGTTAAGAAAACCAACTCAATCCATCTTGTCTTAAGTTAAATGCCAGACAGAAAATGTGGGTCTAAAAAGCGCCGTAAACCAGTCGCAGAAGGCCAGCAGCACTTTTTCTGGTTTGTTGACTATAAAACAGCCAGACACTGGGTTGCGGTGGATAAATATCAATATTTGTTATTGTCCATATTCCTGCCTTCTTTTCAGGCAACGAGTAATTTGAGGATTTAAAAACTTTGAATTTGGAAAGTTTGGCTTCTTCCAATAATGTTAATAAATAAATAATAAAGAATGAACTTGGCATATCCTCATCAGAGCCAGTCCCAAGCTAACTAAATCATGGCAGTTTTATAAGTAATGAGTAGAAAGAGAGCCTCTATGAATATCAAATCATTGTTACAAATTATTTACAATCAATTGGAATCAAAAATTTAATAAAGTATTAACTTCTCTCATACAATGCAGTTAGCTATTGCGATCTAATGGCAAATATGCGTTTAATTTGTAAAAAAAACCACAGATTCGAGAACAGATTAGTACTTTAATATAAATACATAGTCATAAACTCCCCCCCCCCCCCCATATCCTTAGTACTAAAGGAATTTCTGCTACGGTGATATCTGAGGTCAAAAGAATAAAAAGTTGCAACGCTTCACAATGTGTGACTGGACAGCAGTAAGGTGACCACCAACTGTCACATTATGACAAAGCAATGATGGAACCGTTTGTTCTTTGCTCTCTCTCTCTCCCTTTCCCCATCTCTCTCTCTCTCTCTCTCTCGCTCTCTCTATTTCTATATACAGTGCCCTCCAATAGTATTGGAACAGTGAGGCTAATTCCTTTATAGTTGCTATAGACAGGAAACATTTGGGTTTGACACTAAAAGATGAATATGAGACAAGAGATACACATTTCAGCTTTTATTTCCAGGTATTTACATCTGGATCCGATAAATAACTTAGAAGATAGCATTATTTGTAAAGGAACACCACATTTTTATGTGAGCAAAAGTATTGGAACAGATAGATTTAAAATAAATTAAAGTAAATAAGACTTAATATTTTGTTGCAAATCCTTTGCTTGCAATAACTGCATCAAGCCTGTGACCCATTTACATCACCAAACTTGTGCATTCTTCGTTTTTGATGCTTTTCCGGGCTTTGACCGCAGCCCCTTTCAGTTTTTGTTTTGGGGGGTTACTCCCTTCAGCATACATTTTTAGCAGGTAAAATGCATGCTCTATAGGGTTTAAGTCTGGAGATTGACTTGGCCACTCTAAAACCTTCCACTTCTTGCCCCTGATAAACTCCTTTGCTGTGTTTGCAGTGTGTTTTGGATCATTATCTTGTTGCATGATGAATGATCTTCCAATAAGTGGAATTCCAATTGGTTGCATTTTTCTTTAAATTGGCAGACAAAATGTTCCTGTAGACTTCTGAGTTCATTTTGCTGTTGCCATCCTGTGTTACATCATCAATGAAGATTAATGAGCCCGTCCCAGAAGAAGCCATGCAAGCCCAAGCCATGACATTGCCTCCACCATGTTTCACAGATGAGCTTGTATGTTTAGGGTCATGAGCAGATCCTTTCTTTCTCCAAACTTTAGCCTTTCCATCATTTTGGTAAATTTTGTCTCATCATTCCATAAAACGTTGTCCCAGAATTGTTGAGGCTTGTCTCTGTACTTTTTGGCAAAATCCAGCCTGGCTTATTCTGAGTGGTTTGCATCTTCTGTAGCTTCTGTACTTTTGTTCATGAAGTCTTCTGCGAACAGTAGATAATGATACCTTCGCTCCTGCCCTCTGGAGATTGTTGCTGATGTCAACAATAGTTGTTTTAGGGTCTTTCTTTACAGCTCTCACAATGTTTCTGTCGTCAACTGCTGTAGTTTTCCTTTTCTACCCGTTCGACATCTGTTACTTAGTACACCAGTGGTTTCTTTCTTCAGGACATTCCAAATGGTTGTACTGGCTATTGCCAATATTTGTGCAATGGCTCTGATGGATTTTCCATCTTCTCTCAGCTTCACAATTGCTTATTTTTCACCCATAGACAGCTCTCTGGTTTTCATGTTGGTTACACCTCTAACTATAATAATTGCAGTCTGCACAGGCAAAACCCAAATATGAAACCAAGCATAGACATTCAACGCTATTTATTGTTTGAATGATCAATGTAATAGGACACACCTGGGCAACAAAACACACACAAAACACACCTGTCACATGTTCCAAAACTTTGCTCCCCTAAAAATGTGTTGTTCCTTTACAAATAATGCTATCTTCTCAGTTATTTATCGGATCCAGATGTAAATACCTGTAAATAAAAGTTGAAATGTGTATCTCTTGTCTCATATTCATCTTTTCGTGTCAAACCCAAATGTTTCCAGTCTACAGCAAATATAAAGGAATTGGCCTCACTGTTCCAATACTATTCGAGGGGACTCTATCTATCTATCTATCTATCTATCTATCTATCTATCTATCTATCTATCTATCTATCTATCTATCTATCTATCTATCTATCTATCTATCTATCTATCTATCTGTCTTATCTGTCTATCTGTCTATCTATCTATCTACTGTATCTCCTTTCAACTTGTATGACAGGCTTATCAGATATCGGTTTTTATGTTCATCTTTCACTCTTATTCTCTACTACAGTTCTCCACTCCAAACAGTGAATATCATTTTGGAGCTGATTCACACTGACTATTTAGAATTATCAGCTGGGTGTTGGTCTCTCTCTCTCTCTCTCTCTCGCTCGCTCTGTCTCTCCCCATGCGAGTCACAACAGAGTCCGTTTAGCTGCCAGCGGCTGCAGCATAGTGTCTGTGCTGCAGCCAAATGTGTTCACCCAGAAACAGAACCACTCTCCCCCACAAACACACCCGTTCACCCCATGTGCTCCCTTAAATCTTTTGGTTTCGTTAAGCCTGGCGGGGGAGAGATAGTGAAATAGACAGACAGTGAGAAAGAAACAGTGACAGAAGAAAAACAAGGTGAGAAAATGAATGAGTGTGTCAAATGTAGAGAGTGTACCGGAAATGGTAAGAGACAAAGTGAATGAGGCAGAATGAAAGAGAGAGAGGGGGAGTGTGGCTATGTATAGCATGGATTGGGGGGTGCGGTGGTCTGTGGTTCGGGTGGGTGGGTGGGTTCAGGGGGGATAAATCCCACTTCCTGTGGGTCCGAGCTAGGCCAGAGGTCCTGGCAGAGAGAGCGTGTGGAGTGTTTAATAATAGATGTCACAACACACAGCGCAAGCTGTTCCCTCGCCTTGGTGATGGAGAATATGTCCCACTAACCCCCCAACCCCGCCGACCGCCCCCCCTTCTCTCTCTCCCCCACTCTGTCTCTCTGCCTCCCACTCGCTCTCTTTAACGCTGTCCTCCACTGGCTCTCTCTCACTTGGTCTGTTTCACTGTATCTCTCTCACCCACTTAATTTCGCACACTCCCTTTATCTCACTCTTTCAGTCTCTCTCCCATCCTTTTCACCTCCTCTTCTGACCTCTCTCACTTTAACTCCCCAATGTTAATCATCCCCCCCCCCCCTCTCTCTCTCTCTCTCTCTCTCTCTCTCTCTCTCTCTCTCTCTCTCTCTCTCTCTCTCTCTCTCTCTCTCTCTCTCTCTCTCTCTCTCTCTCTCTCTCTCTCTCTCTCTCTCTCTCTCTCTCTCGGTGTTCCGGGAAACACACTATTCTTAAAGGGGCTCCTGAGTACAGGATGAGTTTCACCTGTGGTGCGCTATTCTTTATCGATTGTTCCACCTATAAAAACAAGACAGAGTCCTTTTCTCTGCGTCCTTTTCTGTCACTCTCCCACTTATCACTCTCTCTCACTGCCCTGTCTCTTTCATTTTCCCTCACATACACTTTCTCCCTTTTCGCTCTCTCTCCTTTTCTGTCCCTCCCGTTTTCTCTCTTTTGATAGAGAGATAGAAAGATATACAGATGTATAGATGTTAGATAAATTGAAAGATGGAGAGATATAGTCCTTCCTTTGTCTGTCTGTCTCTGTCTCTCGAAAGAGAGTTAGCTAGATAGATGGATGTAATTATTTCTTTCTATCTCTGTTTCCCTCTCTCTCTCTCTGTCTCTCTACCTCTCTCGCCCGGCTCATCTCCCCTATTAACTGTCTATTTGACTACAGACGGGTTAGAGGTGGCTTTTTCTGGCTTATTTTTGCTTGAGTTTCCAAGCCGACAGTGTCCCCGGGGGCTCCATGCATTCAGCGAATCTGCCGACTCATCGAAGATCAAAAGATGCACTGCTCTCTCTCACGACACGTGTGTGTGTGTGTGTGTGTGTGTGTGTGTGTGTGTGTGTGTGTGTGTGTGTGTGTGTGTGTGTGTGTGTGTGTGTGTGTGTGTGTGTGTGTGTGTGTGTGTGTGCGTGTGTGTGTGTGTGTGTGTGTGTGGGTTACTGGTGTTTGAGACTGCATAAGTACAATTTGTAAAAAACTTGACCATTTACCTCCAACCCAGCTGAATGTCAACGTTCTCATCATAGAACGTTGCGTGCCAACTAGAACTTTCATTTTTACTTTCACAAATGCCAGATGTCCTGCTGAGACAGCACTAAACGCTAGCAGTTAGATACTGTAAGTATATAATACCCATAGGGTCTGAATTCAATTTCAACACATTAAAACATAAGCCAACTGGAATCAAAAGGTGAAACAGCTACGACTTGTATTTTATCCAGTATTCTGTTCCGTTCCTATTTGTTCTAACCCTAACCCTTATTCATAGAAAGATTTGAGGTACCACCACAAAGGTGCCCTCAAGGAAATCGATTACGTCCGAAGCCGAATGGAAAAGCAATCAACCAATAAGAAACTTTTCTTGTCTTCTGGATGTAGTACTCACTCGTAGTGCTTGAGTACTGATTGTAAAACTGTAGTACTGTAGTACTTAAAATAGTATTCTTGGTGCGGTACTTATGAATGAATGAATGAATGAAGGCTTTATTTCAAACATGTAGAAAAACAAAAACAAAGAAAAGATATAAATATATGTATCTTACATAACAGAAAACAGTCAAACGCACAAAACAAGGAAAACAACATTGCTTAAACATGTTTGAAAAGGAGTAGGAAGAAGCATTCGCTTATTGAATCCTACCCCTTCTCCAATTTATAATTCAACTATTTATTATTTATTTATTTCCTGTGTGTTTATATCTTATTTATGTATGTATTTTAATCCTAATTGTTATTTATATTTACTTATTACCATATCTAAATAATCAAACATATTTGTCTGATACAGACTCAAAAGAAATAAGATAAATTAAACAGATAAACAAATAAATAAAGAGAATAATATGTGCAAACCCTAGTGCTCGTCCCACCCTCCTTCCTCCCTGTACCTAGTGTAAACCATGTGCTTATACCGCTGTTTAAACATGTTCATGCTTGGACATTGCTTCATTCATAAAGACTTAAGTGCTGTTTGTCTGTAGTACTGAAAGAAACACACAAACAACAATGAGTGCTTGAATAAACTGTACGTAATTAATTACAAAGAGAGGTGTGCGTGTAAACGTTTATGTTAATGGTTGATGGGATCTATGTGTTTATGTGTGAATGGATGGATTGTGTGTGTTGGGGGGGGGGTGTGATGAAAATTGTATTTGTGCGTTAGTGTGTTTGCGCACGCGAGCTTCTGTGTGTTTGTCTGTGTATGATCGATATATCGGTGCTTATGTGCATGCTTCTGAAGATCTGTCATCGATAGCCCTGTAGATTTTTAAAGATCATCTATAGAACTGTTTGTATATGCATGTTGCTGTGTGTACAATATATACATGTGTGTATCATCCAATAACAGCTGTCTTAAGTGTTTGTGTGTACAAATCTGTGTCACATATGTTCCTGTATACCCATTTGGGTCTGTATCACGTTTGTGCATGTTTGGTGTGTGTGTGTGTGTGTGTGTTTATATACTGTACATCTGTGTGAGTGTGTGTGTGTGTCTGTGTGTGTCCGACCACTCCAGTCTGCATGGCTACAGGCTGACTCATCCACTCATCCACTCCTTCCACTCTCCCATCTGCCCAGTTAATTCAAGCAAGGCCCTGTTTATTTTCTGCCATCTTGAATTTAATAAAACAACATCACTGGTGTGAATCAACAACACAGGCCCCCTGTTTTGTTAAATTGAGGGAATTTGACTGTGTGTGTGTGTGTGTGTGTGTGTGTGTGTGTGTGTGTGTGTGTGTGTGTGTGTGTGTGTGTGTGTGTGTGTGTGTGTGTGTGTGTGTGTGTGTGTGTGTGTGTGTGTGTGTGTGTGTGTGTGTGTGTCCTTGTAATTATATGCAAGTCGATGCTAGTCCGATTGCTTGGCCTGTGCTGAGCTTGTCGGTGTGTCTGGGACCAGCCCACGTGTGCCTTTCTCTGCACGTGGACAAATCTCTGGGCTTACAAGCACAGCTTGTTCATTTGATCTGTTTTTGTTCATCTAGGCGGCACACATTGAAAATGCATCTTTATTGCCAATTTGTCGCAAGAGCAATAGCACACTCGTTAAGTGCTAACCCCAACTCGCTGACTCTAACCCGATAACAAAATATTAGATCAGGGTTAAGTAAATGTAATAAATAAAGGAAGAACTGGCTCTCGCTGTGGGGATGCATTATGCACTAATGGGTTCTGAAAGTGCAGCATCTTCAGTGGTATTAGGTTTGTTTCTCCATGAAAGCTGAAAGTGATAACTTATCAGCCTTCTCAAGTTTGGAGCACGATATTGAGAAAATACGATAATCTCTGTTGTTTACGGACTTTGCCACACCAATATTGATTTGGATATTCTTAAACATATGTAAAAGCACAACATTTATGGAGAAACGCATCAAGATAGATTCATTACACACAAAAAACAAAAAGTGTTCTTTCAACAAAACTTTTTTTATTTCAGTCAGCTTGGACGGGTACAACATGAATAATAATTGGAATACATAAAATTTTATTTCTACAGAACAGGACATACCGGTAAAATCAATAAATAAAGACTGTTTACAGAGCAAGCGATGCTAGAAACAATAAATACATATACTAAATACTAAACTCAATACATATAAACAAGTAACATGAAAATGTGTCAGAAACAAGACCCCTCAACTTGCAGCCTTTAGAAGATATTGCGCACTTTCCCCATCAGTTTACTGGCTAATGTTACAAATTACAGGGTTAAGAAGAACCCGGGTCTGACGTCCACATTCGAATGCAAACTCTTTGGCCGTATCCGAGTTCGGATTTCACTTTCCCAGAAGAAACACTCCATAGTGTCGATGTCGGGGTGTGGTGTTGGCGATGTAGTCGGAAGTCTACCCTGTTGCGGTCCGCGCAGCCATGCAACCCGATCATGATGTGAGCCGGACCACCCCGGGATGTGGTCTAGCATCATGGGATCAAAGTGTGTACCAGATCCGATCTGGGATGTGGTCTAGCTCATTCGGTCTAGGATCCGATCTGGGAGGGTCCAGACCTGACGGTTAAAGTGTCCCAGCGAGATCAGATGATGGAAGTCGCTTTGAGACCACAAGGGTAACCGAGGGCTCTTTCTCTTCACTTATTCACTCGAATCATGCAAACACCCAAGTTGTAGGCTGGTGCTCACATTCGCATGTGACAGGGCAACCAGCCAATGGAACTTGATCGTTATATAGCGGTTTCAAGTGGTTTCTGATTTGAACTCAACCATCCACTCGGCCAAATGAGGCATCAACCCACAAGAGAAACTGAATATTGCATACTTTTCTCGAGGCGTTTCTGTGTTGGTTTGTTATTGCACACATGTGGTATGCTAGTATTGGTATTGAGTCAATATAGCGTGCATTCCAGTCACAAAATGCATTTGGGGAGATTCCTCTTGTGTGGGGGAAGGGTAGTGCAGCATCTCTGCAAAGCTTCAAAAGTAAATACTGGCTGAGTGTTTTATATGCCTACACAATTTATTTACACTATACGTTTGTGTTTGTCCATCCGTGTGTGTGTGTGTGTGTGTGTGTGTGTGTGTGTGTGTGTGTGTGTGTGTGTGTGTGTGTGTGTGTGTGTGTGTGTGTGTGTGTGTGTGTGTGTGTGTGTGTGTGTGTGTGTGTGTGTCTGTTCACAGATTTGCTTACTGTCAAAGGAAAGACATGCCGAGGGACAGACGGATGGACAGATGGTGGGACAAAAGTTCAAGGTAGGTATTTTAAAACAAGCCTCAATGAAAACAAACGATGACAGCAAGAGCCTTGAGGGATACTCCGACAAAAACGTAAACATACCCAAGATAAAATAAGGAGAAATATGAACAAGAAGCAGCGATCTTAGTCAACTGTCCCACACGTACAATCTGTCAAGAATTTATCTGCATAACAACTGCACATTTTCACCTTCATAGTCTTGTTTTTAACACCAACTTGAAGTCAGACTAAAAGGCAGCAGCAAATTGTCCCTGGGTCGTGTGACACACAATAAAGTTGGGTAAATATGTATAACAACAGAGGGAGAAACCTCTCGTTACGCGGCACGGTCTCCATAGGAATACAGCAACAGCTGGAGGGGAAGACATGCTTGGCTGCCATCACATTGACAGAACCATATGTTCAAACTTCTCCCGCAAAGGACAATAATTCCCTCGTCACGCGAAGAATGGCTCTTCTTGAAATGTTCTTCTTTTTATTCTTCTCCTTGTCTTCATTTTGTTGTCATTGTTATAAGGTCCCCCCAGATATTTCATGAACCTTCTTTTTGCGTTATGCGAACGCAGACATGTACAGGTTAGGCAGACGCACACACGGTGCCAAAACAAAATGGAGGGTCCGTCATACCATAGTATTCAAGAAGAAGAAGCAGGCGGAAGCGTGTGCAAAATAAATTGCATTTCAATATCTCCCAAATGTTTTCTCGCCTTGGGTTCATCTGCATTTGACTGTCTTGCCATTCAAATTCACTTTTAACTGTTTACTTTTAATGACCCAGAGACACCAGGAAAAGACCCAACTGTCAAAAATATGTTCAAAACAAAACTACATATTTATATATATATATATCAAACGTATAAAACATCTGGATATGATATGCCTCACATTTTATTTACACTTCTCTCCTTGGCGTCCTGTTTATTGATGACATTAACCCATTAATATAATATCAACCTGCAAGTGATAATTTTAGCCGAAACCTTCTAAAGCAAAACATTTTTACTCGGGACCGACTGCAAATAAAATATTGAATGTTGAAATGATTGTAGTTAGAAGTTAAAAGAGAATAATCGCCTTCATCCAACTGGGATCCAGTGAATGTATTTTTTTGAGTGTTTAACAAAGAGGCCGTAAAGCCCTATAGAATAGCCTCTTAACCGCTTTCAATATTGATGCAGAGTTTCAATGGGAATGCGTCTAGTGCTAATAGGGAGATATTCCTGATGTGGGGGGCGGGGCAGCCTTGGAGACTTCAGGCTGAATAGACGAGCCACGCACACACGGATAACCCTTTGGCCAGGCTCTGTGTTCGCTCACACTCTCCCACGCCCCCTGAAATTATTAATTTATTTGTATTTGATCTGGAACCTGGAAATAGAGAAATGCCCTGAAGAAATGGCCGCACTCACTGACTTCATTACTGAACTGAATCTCACGTATGGACAGAACTCCAAAGCTGCTCCCTGACCAAAGTTAACGTCTGTCATAGATTTGGTGCTGGACCTCTGGATTTTAGACGCCTTCTTTTTAAAGTATTCCGTCTTAAGGGCGACACCTTCTGAGTCAGGAATGATGTGCATTTGAATTGCTTATATGTCTATATATTATGTATGGATGCATGTATCTATGTATACATGTACCTATGATATCAGCAATTCAATACATATCAGGAATTATATATATACACAGGATATGTAAGGCCGTTTAATGAAGAAATGTAGTGTAGCCATGAGTTTATGGTGAAAATTACTCCGTAATGCAGAAGTCAAGCCTCAACTAATGTATCATGCTCAGATCACACAGGCTAGCATTATAACTGTCAGGGCTTTGTGTTTACTACGCTCTGTGTTAGACCCCGAAACTTGTGTCATGGCTTAAATAAACTTTCAGTCTTTCACAAATCATTGGCCTACAAAATTCCACTTTGACTTTGAATGTAATTTTCAATAAAGAATGTCAAAGTAATGACAGAGTGAGAATTTGCAGTTG
Source organism: Melanogrammus aeglefinus (assembly GCA_900291075.1). Lineage (NCBI taxonomy): Eukaryota > Metazoa > Chordata > Actinopteri > Gadiformes > Gadidae > Melanogrammus > Melanogrammus aeglefinus. Next base: position 204,414 of record OLKM01000523.1, on the reverse strand, counting down.
GTGGCCTAACCCAAACAAAGCACTTTGTGTAATGGTTCTGAATGCATACACAGGGCGGAATCAGCCTAAACATCTAGCTTGCCAGGGCCTAACTCTCTCACTCTTTATCTCGTGTCCTCTCTCTCACTCTCTCTCACTCTTCCTTGTCTCCTCGCTCACTTCTTCTTCACCTATCTCTCTTCTATCTCTTCCCCTTGCTCTCTTTCCTCTTTCTCTCTCAACTACCCTCTCTCTCTCTCTCTCTCTCTCTCTCTCTCTCTCTCTCTCTCTCTCTCTCTCTCTCTCTCTCTCTCTCTCTCTCTCTCTCTCTCTCTCTCTCTCTCTCTCTCTCTCTCTCTCTCTCTCTCTCTCTCTCTCTCTCTCTCTTTGGCTCGCTCTCTCCCTTCTCTCTATTCTCCCTCTCCAACTGTCGGTTCCGGCACGGCGCTGAGAGATGGATGGTTGGCAGATCTAACCCTGTGACTGTACAGAGCTCTCTCCCTCTCCTCCCTCTCCTCTCCCCCCTCTCTCCCCTCTCTCTCTCTGTCACTCGCCGCTGGCCGTGATGCGACTGGCGACTGGCAGCAGCAGCCACCTGCAGTCTCATTACACCCACTCCCTCCCCGACCCACAACCAGCATGCCCTCCTCCCCCAGCCGAGGACAGGTCTTTCTGACACCTCCCCTTCCAGATGGCACACCGTCCCCTGGGGGTGCATGTGGGGGTGAGGGTGGGTGCAGGAGGACGGAAGGTGGAGCGAGATGGAAAGAAGAAATTCAGGAAAAGCTGTCCCCCATGGACACGGAGAATGAACCTGGAGCAGGCGCTGTGGTTGTTTGCGTCGACCCCCGGTATGGAGAGGGTCAAGTTACATAATGAGCACAATCATTCGGGTCTGGAGCCCAGCCAGACAGGGCCTGCTCGCTTGGTCACCGAACAAACTGACCCATGAAAGAGAGAGAGGGAGGGAGGGAGGGAGGGAGGGAGAGAGGGGGGGGAGATGGGGAGAGAGGGAGCTGGAAGGAGAGATGGAAAGAGAAAGAGATATGAAAGAGCGATGTGTGGTAGATTTGATTCAGCAGATCCTCTTTACCCTCCAGGAACTGGGAATCTCAGGCTCATCGATCTCCCCTCAAGGATCGCACTTACCGGGCACCCTGGAAGGATTTTGTCCCTGAACCTTGTAGTCTCACTCCTGGGAAGCATCAGGGTTTAATCCTGGATCCCATTCTCTTCCCTCTGTACACCACTGAGTCACCGGGTTCTGTCATTCACTTATTTGGCTCTTTCCACCACAGCCATGCAGATGACGCACATCTAATTCTGTCTTATTCACGATCCGCAACCCAGGTGGCATCACACATCCAAGCGTGTCTGGCCGGCATCATCCCAGTGGATATCGACGCACAACCTGAGGCTCAATATGAACAAAACTGAGTCGCTCTTCCTATCCGGGTAGACATCTCCCATCTAAGGCCTCGTCATTTATATTGACAACCATGTGGTGCTTGCGACGGCAGGGAACCTGGTATTGACACTGGATGACCATCTGTCCCACGCAGTGTCCAACATCGCCGTGACAACCGTTTCCCCCAGACTCTACCACATCAGGAGGGCTGCTTCTATCAACCCTGAAAGCAGTGCAGGTTTTGGGCCCAGGCTCTTGTTATCTCACGTCTAGAATACTGAAATTTGGGCTGGTCTGCCTGCACGTGCTTTTCGTCTTCTGGAGCTCATTCAGAATGCAGCAGACCAGCTGGTCTTCGACCATCCAACATCCTCCCACAATGCACTGCTCCTCCTCCGCACCCAGCTCTGGCGCCCGGTGGCTGCTCTACTTCCATCCGAGCTGACGGCATTTGCCTACCGTGCTCCGAATGGCTCCATCTTTAATCCAGAACGCGGTCAAACCCTACACATCCCGTCCACTCTGCTCCATGACTGCCAAACGGCGTCCTGCCCCTGCAGTACGAGGGGTCTCAACCTGCGGCTCAATAAAAATGTTGATTGTCCGAGGAACTGGTTCCCCAATAGTCGCCTGGCCCCCCTGACATCAGCCCGGCTGAACCCCCCCCCTCCCCATCTTCTGTCCCAGACTGAGAACCCATCTGCTCAGACTGCTTCTTTGCCTGTGAAAATGATAATAACAAAAGAATGTATGAAGTAAAAGTAAATCCATATAAATTCTCTAGTTTTTATTATTTTTTTATTCAGCACTTGCAGCACTTTGCTTAATTGACGACTTACTTCTCGCACTTGTTTGGTCATATCTTCAGTGTTGATTTACTTCTCGCTTCGGATACAGCATCAGCTCAATTAATGAGATGGAGATGGAGAGACAAGGAGTAGCGGAGGGGGGGAGATATGTAGAAAAAAGATAGAGGGAGAGAGAGAGTGATGAGAGAGAAAGCTTGTTTTGGAAACTACTTTAAGAAAGGCACAAACATCATTATGAGTCTCCACATGAAGTCATAATCAAGAGTGTCTAACGGCTGATTATTACCACAGCTGTCCCTTTCCGAAGGTGCCAAGCGTCCTTCCGATTGCTGCCGAAGCTGGAGGGAAGAGTGCTGAGACTTGTGACAGCTTCCTCGAGTCCGGCTGGAAGGGCCGGAGGGCTGGAGGAAGGCAGCCACCCATTAGTGAGGGAGTCTGTCGGACAATCTGGTGGACGAAGGGTTGAGGTGATGTCAAAACACGTGAACACAGGTTCAATGGACTGTAATTGTTTTAAATACGGGGTTGAAGAGTGGCTATCACGTGGGTGCAGGGTTGAGAGTTGACCAATCACGGCGTGGGCACAGGGTTGAAGAGCAGCAAGGCGTGTGGACGCAAGGTTGAGATTCGACCAATCACGGCGTGGGCACAGGGTTGAAGAGCAGCTAAGCGTGTGGATGCACGGTTGATAGCTGGACAATCGAGTGGACGGATGGTCGAGGTGCGGCAAATCACATCAGGGGGCTTGAGAGGCGGCCAATCATACGGTCACAGGGTTGAGCGTTGGCAAATGACGGGTCAGAAGTTGGTAGCAGAAGCAGGGTGTAGGGGTCCCAGACCTGAGTGTTTGAAGGTGTGTGGGAGGCCGGGCCACCCAGGTCAACAAGCAGAGTGCTCTGGGGTCAGCAGCGGCAACATGGGGAAGGGAGAGAAGAGAGAGAGACGCCAGCCCAGCAGGTAGAAAGGAGTTGAGGAGTGGGAAGACAACGATGTGAGAAGGAGAGGAGAGGAAGAAAGGGAAGAAGCAAGGAGTGATAAACGACGAGGGTTTAGAGGTGAGGTTGTTCAAGAGATGAGCGATACAAATTTGGATGCGAGAAACGTGTAAACGACGAGGGACGGATCGAGGAATAGAAACTGGGTTGGTGAGGTGTAAAGCAGTCCTACGAGGAGCAGGAGAGCGGAGGAGCCCTGCAGAGCTACAACAGGCCTCGACGGGAACAGCATTCGACAAAGAGGAGCTGACGGCTGGAAGGGAAGTTGTTGGAGGAAAACCAGGGATCCTAGCGTGCGGAGCTGTGCCGAGTTCATCTGCTCGCTGCAAGACAAAACACTTCCCAAAGTTAATTTAGCGCCAACGGATCAGCCGTGATGTGTTGAGCTATTCCTGGTGATTCGTGTGCGGGGGAAACGCTGCGTAATTACACTCGCAGAGACGTTTGAGGAGGACAGCCGCAACACTTGTTTGGAAGTTATTTAATAAGAACCAATATGAAACTTCCCGCCGCCGCCAGCCAAAATGGTTATTACCATCATTCCCCACGAGCTCGTCGGTGTGATTACAGAAGCACCTGGTCGTTGGTTGTCACTGTCTGATGGTGATTTCTGATCCGGGCGCTTCTCCTCAGGTAGCTTACTCTGTGTTCCTGGGCTCCGTCTGAATATTTCCATACAGTGACGATAATTCATTTGAGGTTCAATGACCAAGGGCATCCCATAATTGCGCTGCTCAATAAAGTCCAACTCCGCCCACTGCCATGGGATCCATACGTACTTAATCTTCTCCTCTTGTCACTCAACCTGCCCTCCCTCGATCTTTCTCTCCCCCTCTCCCCCTTTTCATCCTCTCCTTAATCTTCCTATCTTGCCCCCCCTTCTTTTTTGCTCTCTGTCCTCTTCTTTCCCTCCCTCACCCCTTTCCTCAGTCTGCCCCTCTATTGCTCTACCTCTCTGACACCCCCTCCTCTCTCCCTCTCTCCTGCCATCTTTTCTCTCTCTCTCTCTCTCTCTCTCTCTCTCTCTCTCTCTCTCTCTCTCTCTCTCTCTCTCTCTCTCTCTCTCTGTCCCTCCCTCCCTCCCTCCCCACCACTCTCTCCATCACTGTCACCTGGAAGTGGAAGGTGTGTGTGTGTGTGTGTATGTGGTGGCCAGACCCGCGGGTTATGACGGTGATCGCTCGCTGAAGGTGGAGGTAGATTGGGGTTGCGGCGCAAACGTCACCTCTGCCAACGCACGGTGATGATGCAGTAGGTGGGGAAGGGGTGAGGATGTTGACGGCAGGAGTAGCGCTCGCAGCTCAAAGGACATGAAGGGCGGGAGAGAGAGAGACGACACAGGCGCTCTCACGTGGCTCGTAGCTCGTTAAGGGAGTTCCGCGGCCCGGTATTTGTCTATGTATCCTCTTGTTAAAGGTGAGCCACTGCCAGTACCACTTAATTAGAATGGCTATCAGTTTGGCCACGCAGTTTACTACTTCTACTGTACGAAGATCTAACTGGTGGACGTCAGTGTTGACACTAGCTAGGGTGGGAGACTTTATTTTTGAGGTTTAGTTTTATTCATTATGGGTTAAGGTTGGTTTTATTTTAGAATATAAATTATTGTAATACTTATTTTGTATCCTGCTGAATTTATAATACTTTAACCCAGTGGGATGAATTAAATTGAGAAACCTGCAAGATAATGATCAACATTGGGAGTGGGTAATTAGATTATTCCACTGCAGAAAAACACATTCATTGGATTACAGTAAACCCACCTGTCGAACCCACCAAATGAGCTTCCCTGACATTAGCCATTATTAAAGCATCCATATGAGAAGGAATCAGACCTTGGCGAGAGCTTTGTGTCATATGAACACCCACCTGCCTTGAACATTTCATATAAGATAGAAATGTGATCATAGTAAACTATACACTGATTATAGTCATTTTTTAACCAGCCGACGAACCAGCAAATGTACCAGACAGTCGTCCAGTCACTTAACAGCCAGTAAAACGGTCACAACACACTTTAAAATAACCGTCACCTTCACAATATTTCAAAAAACCGATAACCTCTTGAGCCAGAGGATGGGTTCACGGGGAATACAATTCCACCTGTTTAGGGCATCAAACCGGCACACCCCTTCCCCGCTCTCTTTAATCACCACGGTACCCTCCCCGCCCTCCCCCTCCTCCCTTTTGGACCCTCTCCTCGGGTCTGTGCGTCTGACAGTGGCTTTGAGGCCCATTAAAAGCTAGCCCTGGGTATGGCTGTCTGCGGTGCTCAGCCACCATCTTGTCAGGGAAATTGGTGTCTAAAGTGTCAGCGAGGGCGAGCCAGCCTGATGCTGTTGAAGCCAGCTAATCACTGCGGTGTAACCAGTGTGCCACTGCCCCAATTACCACATATAGGTAGCCCTTTGCTACTTTAGCCCCTTTGCTATCGCTACGGATGCTAATATCTTTTTCACTACCACATGTATACTTTTGTATATATTAGTGTATGTATGTTAACTATATGGGTCAAACATGCTCGTGGATTATATACATTTTCAATGCATTATATATTGTTTGCCTTTTATATTATTAAACAGTATACATTTTTTTATGAAACTAGTTTCGTTAATTTGATTCTTACATGGTATAGAGGTATAGAGATGATATTCCAGTATGATATCCCACGGCTTAGTCCAAAGATACAGTATGTTGTCTTCGTGCATGTGTGGCTGTGGGCATGTGTAGTTATGTTGTTTTTATAAATCACTTCACCCTCAATGGGCGAATTCATTGTGAAAGATGAAAGATAAAAATATACTCAAAGAGCCTTTCTGCCCAGATATTCAACAACACCTTATAAGGAGGCAGTCTGTTGCCAGGGTAACAGACGGGTGACAAAAATAAAAGTGTCGATTTGGGAGGGGGGAATTTCCATGATAAGTGATGAAAAAAAAAAGTATATATGCTGATTCCCAGCTGGGTTCAGGGATGTACATGGTTGGTTTGGATGGAGGCAGAGTGTGTGTGTGGGGGGGGGGTAGACCTCTGTACACTGTCACAGCAGATCCCTCCACATGAGGTCCATTATGCAGCGGAGATCTCTCTGTGGATCTGTGTCTTCTGTCAAGCTAATGTTCCGCCTCCCTCCCTCTTTCTCTCCCCCACAAAGTTATTTTCTCCCCTCGCTGTCGCACCCCCCTCTATCTCACCCTATCTTAATTCCCACTTTGCTGTTTCCCTCATGGTGTCACACTGCTTCCTCCCGTACTCTCTTGCTCTACCCTTTCTCTCCCTCCCTCCCTCTCTCTATCTCTCCCCAGTTCCCCCTCTACACTCCTTCCCTCCCCCCTCTCCTCTCTATCGCTCACTCTTGGAGGATGAGGAAATAAGTCTGTGACACTTCAGTGGGGCTGGTAATTAAGTTGACACAGTGATAAACTGAATTCAACCCAGCATTCGCTCGCACCAAGGAAAAAATAAACTTGTGAATGAGCAGTGGGTGAGGGGGAGAGAGGGAGGGAGGGAGTGAGAGACGGAGGGAGGGAGTGAGAGACGGAGGGAGGGAGGGAGAGACGGAGGGAGGGAGTGAGAGACGGAGGGAGGGAGGGAGGGAAGGCGGAAGGAGGGAGGGGAGGGTAAACGAGGATATGTCTAACGATCCAAGCATCTGGCGTCTCTCTCCCCACCTTTACCTCGTTCAACGGCGTTATCGCGAGCTTGCAGGACGTGCTGTGAAGCATTACACTCTATATGACTTCTTCCTTATTTTTCTAAAAATATTGCTAGCGAGACAGGATGACGCCCAGCTGTTGGTGGGCCGGGCCCCGGAGCACACCATTTACATTTGGAACTTCATCCATCACGGAGCGGGTTCCTCGGTCCCTCCCCGCCTCATCTTTCTTTGGTTTGTATTTCGGGGCCGATCAGCAGTTTCCAGCCGAGGGGAATGCGGCACCGGGTCGCTCTGATAGCCTTTGAATAACTCGGGGAGTTTTCTCCGGCGCTGAAAAGCGGCAGAACAATTGCAAATAGACAGGCCGATTATCTCTTAAATGTCATGTTTCTCCAGATGAGTCAAAGCAGCCTCTCTCTCTGTCTCTCTCTCTACCTCTCTCTCTCTCTCTCTCTCTCTCTCTCTCTCTCTCTCTCTCTCTCTCTCTCTCTCTCTCTCTCTCTCTCTCTCTCTCTCTCTCTCTCTCTCTCTCTCTCTCTCTCTCTCTCTCTCTCTCTCTCTCTCTGGCTCTCTCTCTCTCTCTCTGGCTCTCTCTCTCTCTCTGGCTCTCTCTCTCTCTCTGGCTCTCTCTCTCTCTCTCTCTCTGGCTCTCTCTCCCTCCTCTCTCTCTCTCTCTCTCTCCGGCTCTCTTGGCTCT
>OLKM01000523.1:113633-196843 GCA_900291075.1 Melanogrammus aeglefinus | reverse complement strand
CTTCTCTTCTCCTCTCTCATCTCTCTTCTATCGCCCTACTCTACTCTCTCTCTCTCTCTCTCTCGCTCTCTCTGGCTCTCTCTCTCTCTCTCTCTCTCTCTCTCTCTCTCTCTCTCTCTCTCTCTCTCTCTCTCTCTGCTGCTATCTCCCCATCTCTCTCTTATCCATCTACCTCCCTCCACTTCTCCGTCTTCCTGTCTGGTGTGTGTGCACGTTGCTGATGTGTGGGCGTGCACAGCGCTGATGTGGGCGTGCATGGTGCTGTTGTGGGCGTGCACGACGCTATTCTGGGCGTGCACGGTGATCATGTGCGCCGTGCACGGTGATCATGTGGCCGTGCACGGTGCACATGTGGCCCTGCACGGCGCTGATGTGCAACATGAAAAGGAAAAGCATGGGAGCGCTATGTGCACGAGCCATATTTTTCTTGCCAATAATGTAAGTGCAAATACAGTTTTCATTCTCACTTTGTTGCCATCCCATCGTCTGGGTTTCACTGGTGCTTCTGTTCTGCACAGTCAACTATCAAGCCAACTTCCTAATTAAATCACTTTTCTCACCAAATTCCTCCATTAGCAATTTGGCGATGTATCAATGTGGTGCAGTAAAGGACACCGATACAGATGTTTAAAAAATAAAGCTCATAGAATTCAGGGTGTCCAACGTTGTCTGCCATTCTAAAAGGATGAGGAATAATGCATCGCTGCATTGCTGATTGCAGTGGCACTTATAATCCAGCGGCCAAGGTTTGCCACTCTTGGATGCATGAAGCGGAAACACTGGTACTATCTCTCTCCATATCCGTCACTCTTTTGATATAGCTCAATCAATCTATCCTCTCTCTCTCTCTTGGTCCCTCTGTCTCTCTACCTCTCTCTCTCTCTACCTCCACTCCTCTTTCTGGTGCTAGATGTCCCTCCCTCCCTCCTCCCTCCCTCCCTCCCTCCCTCCCTCCCTCCTCCTCTCTCCCTCTCTCCCTCCACTGCTCGCTCTCTTTCGTGTCTCCCTCCACCCCTATCCCTATGACTCCCAATCTGGTGGTACCTCTCTACTATCTCTCCCGCCACCTCCCCCTCTTCCTCCCTCCCTCCATCTCTCTCTTACCCTCCATCCCTTTCCCTCCTTCTGGAACTTTATCTTTAAATGTCTCTCCCTCCTCCTTTCTGTCTCTCGTCCCTCTCTTCCCGCCTCTCTCTCTGTCTCCCCCTCTGCCCCCTTCTCTACCTATCTATCCCTCCACCTCCACTCTCTCTGTGTCTCCGTCCGCCCCCCCCCCTCTCTCTCTCTCATCCTCCACCTATCTCTCGTCCCTCCCTCCACATCTCTCCGTCTCTCGTCCCTTCCTCCCATGCCTCTCTCTCTATCTCTCCCTCCACCTCGCTCTCTCTCTAGTGGTATCCCACCTCTCCGTTGCTCTCTGCCTTGCTATTGATGTCTGTGGATAACGGCATGCTAATTCCGTAGCCGCGATACGCCACTTTGCATTCTAATACGGCACCGTGTCCCTCTTCAACCCTCGTCATCTGTTTATTATTTTATTCTTTTCCCAGCAAACAACAAACCGCAGCTCTGCCGTGGACACAAAGTGGTGGGAATCTTTGCAATCAGGAACAGACGAGCGTTCTTCCCCCGCCATCACCATCACGGCTGATGATTTATGTCATTGTGCAGTGGTAGTCGCTCTCTATCCCCCTCCATAAAGGATTTGTTTAACGGAGTCACCGACTGACTCTCTAGTCTAGTAGTTAGCGTGTTGGACTCCCAGGGAGTATGTCCTCCTGTTTCCAATCCCAAAGGTCCCCAGCCTAGTTACAATTCTATGTCATAGCTCTGAGTATGTTCTATGTTCTATTTTTTTTTTTTACCTACTGACATGAGTGTCTGTAGCAATTGGTCACAAATATGAACATCACTCGCTATCCCTCTACCTGCTCCCTAAAGAGGTGCGTCTTAAATCTCTCCATGTCCCCTTTGATTTAAAAGTCTGAAACTATATTCTGCTAGAATAGATCAGGGTAATGCACAGCGGCCCCCACAGGAACCAGGCCATACTTGGGCGTTGCAACCGGTGATCAGTAGGGGTGTGCCAAAAAATCGATTCATATAAGAATCGCGATTCTCATTTACTACGATTCAGAATCGATATAAAATGGCCCAAAATCGATTTCATTTCATAACTTTTTTTATTTTATAACTTATTTTATAACTTTTATAACTTTTCCACATGATATTTTTGGTACTGCAACATTCTTGTGAAATGAAAATGCGTCTTGTTCAACTGTACCATTTTTATTATACAGAAGCACTTTATTTTTGTTCCAACTTATTTTATAACTAGCTTCTTAGAGCAGCAGTTGTGGTCCACACACAGTGGAAAAGGCACTGTGCTTAGACTTTAAAAGGCAGCATGTTTAACTGCACCATTTTTTTTATAGACTTATTTTTGTTACTTAAGCAATATGTGATATTGCTTTTATGCAACAGTTGCAACAATTCCATCTAAGCATGGATAAGTGTTTAAATATAATTAATTAAGATGCGAAAAAAGACACTTTAATGTTTAACCATTATAATGCGAAAAAGACACTTTAATGTCTCCATTTTTCGTTCTGTCTTGCAAAGCAGACTGGAGCAGATCATGAGGATCCTTTGCACACCTATAGATTAAAGCAGAAATCGTTATGACTCAAATCATTTTGAATCGAAAAACGATTTGGATTCGAAGCGTAGCCCCAAAACTCGGAATCGAATCGTGAGATAGTAAAAGATTCCCACCCCTAGTATCGGTATCATGACGGACAGCTGAGCCAAACCAGCTGCAGTCAACCGCCCAATCACAAAGCAAACGCTGTCACAGGGAAGATATCTTTATCCCTTGAGAAGCGGCAGGAGAGAACAGGGCCTTTCTCGATACCGAGAACGTACGGAGCAGAGTTCTGGCCCGTTGTTCTTTGAAGAATGAGCTCGCAAGTTCAAGAGCACACGGAGCGCTGTTCACGGAACGAGTCGTTCGTTCCTGCTGGTATTGCGCTCAGCTGGGAGGCCGCCCGCAGTCCTCCAAAATAAAAGCCCAGCTTTATCGCCCAAGACATTTGAAGCTGTGCTGAATGCTCCTCAACTGTACTCTAAAAGCCTAACGTAATTTTTAACAGTCCCCTTTCATAGTACTGCTTCTTTTGAGTATTTCATTGAAATTGTTGTTTGTTAGCCTGCTTCTCCTCCGACATTGATGTCCGCCCTCTACTTTGTCAGCTGCATTGGTCTGTGAGGCGAGAGGAGTCTGTGATTAGGACTGGCTAGCTGACTAGTCACGCTATCTAGCTAGCTAACTAGCTAGTCCCGCAGGCACTCTCACCATAATTCACATATTGCGAGATGAGAACTTATATATATATTGGGACAGTACTTTGTTACGCAAAACGTGACGTTTCACAATGAGACAAGAGTGAATGTACAGACAAGAGGCAGCTTGAGAAGGGCCCATTGGGAGACCATCGGCACATATAGGTAGAGGCTGATTGTCTGCTTCGACCCGTTGTTGAGCCTCTACGTCATTGTCACAGCTGTAGAGAGGAGAGGACGAGACTCCACCCTAAACATCTACAAGAAAATAAGGGAGTTTTTCTGGATAAAAATCACTATAATAGTTACATTTCTCGACCTTTTATTATTCATTTATTTTGCTCCTCATAGATCATAAACCCCAAAGTAGAAACGACTCATCGAAACCGATTGGGAAATGCTAACATTGCGGTGCATTGCGGTTTTATCCAGGAAAACACCATCAAATGGTTGTTAATGGGACGGTGGATCCGTGGACTCTGCCGGTAGAAGAGATTCCCCCTGATGGAGTCCAGACACTGGAGGGGCCGGCTGATGGAACTCCTTAGCCCTGAAGAACGCCATCTCTTGATCTCCAGATGAGATTCCCCCCAGAAATAAACACAAGTCCTACTTCGATGGGTCCAGAGGGCGGCCTAGTGAATCGATACTAAACATATCACACATCAGTGCGTTTTGCCTGTATGTGGGGCTTCAGTGCGCTAATTACTTAAATGCATCAGCAATGGCGACGGCTGTGCGACGTGACGGGTGGGGTGGTTGGGGTGGGATGGTTCTCTGCGCCTCCAGCTTCGAGCTGAAGGGAACCACGGCGGCGGTGAGAGCGTTGTTGTCGGCTGAGGCTGCACGGAAGTAGCTCAGTTCGGTTCTGTCGACTTTATTGTCCCAAAAGGGAAACTTCTTGCAGTCAGGTACACATAAAAAGAACAAGCTACAAAAGGACACACGACAAAGAGATAGACACACACTATACAAGTAAAAAAATCTAGTCGTCAGATTTAAATACATTTACAGGTATGTGCAAAGAATTGTGCAAATTGAGCAAACGTATTGCGCTAGGAATAGCGCACTAGAACCTAAGAGCTTTCTCAGATGCTGACAGAGAAGGTTTCCTCTGCATAATCACGGTATGCCCAGTACGAATTTCCCTCAGGACAAATAAAGTGTTCTTGAATCTTGAGTGAAGCTTTGGGGTTTGACGATGATCAGAGCTCAGTGCTTTGAGTTGTGATGGCTGGACCCCTGGCAATGAGTGGGGCTCATAGCTGCGTTAGCGTTAGCGTGTGGTGACGCGGTGGTCCCTACGCTTTGGAACAGAGGAAGTGGCAGCTTGTTCGGTGTTGTCCAACGGGTGTGGCACCTCGGAAGAGAAGGGTTAGAATCTGACGTGGAATCTGACCGTTATTAGCTGAACGCCTGTTTGTCGCTTGCTGTCATCTGTAACGACTCTCCATGAAAACAGCAGAGATGAGAATCAATGAGAAATGTGTGTGTGTATATATATATATACACTGCATCGGTGCGGCATTGAACGGCTGCTAATTGCATGAGGTCCTGATGGGTTGAGAGATGACGGGGAGGGACCTGGGATGACAGTGTCGAAATTAAGACACTGTTACGTCCCACAAAGACGTAAACTGATGGGAAATAGCTAAGGGGAATGGGGTCTTCCTGATAAGATGTTTGCTTAAGATGCATAATATATGTATATCTATCATTATGAAATGTATAGAAACAGTACAATGATAGCAGCAGCAGCTACAAGAGTCCTGGTTCTGTGTTTTAGTCTCTCTGGGGTTTTAGTAAGGTGTCATTGCAGATGTCATCATCCTGGATACTGGGGGCCTACCAGACTGCGGTGGCCCCCCGCTGGTCCACAGAAGCAGTGTAAGACGTGCCTTTGTGTGTTTTCGTTGTGACTAGAGCCCCATCAGGGTTCACGACGCAACGCGAACAAGGCTTAGCAAAGCGAGGAAAACATAAAAAGGCAGGCTTTGTAGACGAGTGGTAAAAGAAGCCTGCAGTGCTGGTTTTTGATTCGCCTGGCATGGGGTCATTCCGTGGAGAAAAAAAGCAGTGCGTCAGCCAACACCGCCGTGGTATACTCAGGGGGTGGAGGGTGAGGGGAAGGAACTGAATGTATCACCGATATAATAAACATATCTGGCAGTCGGAAGATGCTAATTGGGTTGGAAATAAAAGCTTTCCTGAACGTAAAACAGAAAACTGGAGATGGTGGAGATGACAGTTGCATCGTCCAGCACTGAAGGTCTTAACATCGCTAGTTCTAACATGGTTTAGAAAAGCATTGCAAATCTCACAAAATACACACTGAACAGTTGCTCCTCCCATCCTTAGATGACTCTTTAGTGTTAAATGCAGCGTGTGTGTGTGTGTGTGTGTGTGTGTGTGTGTGTGTGTGTGTGTGTGTGTGTGTGTGTGTGTGTGTGTGTGTGTGTGTGTGTGTGTGTGTGTCTGTACATGTGTGAGGGTGTGTGTGTGTCTGTACATGTGTGAGGGTGTATGTCTGTGCATGTGTGTGCGTCTGTGTGTCTGATTGTTATAGTCAGGCTTCATCAGGACCTCATTAGCGAGCAGTATGTTGTGAGACTAAAGATGACAGCGTAACAATGAGCGGCGCCACATCGCAGGCACCGGTCACGATGTCGTCACTCGGGTTGATGAAGAAACTCTCACTCCACCCCTCACTCACTCACTCACTCACTCACACACTCACTCACTCACTCACTCACTCACTCACTCACTCACTCACTCACTCACTCACTCACTCACTCCACCCCTCACTCCCTCCCTCCCAGCCTCCCTCCCTCCCTCACTCCCTCACTCACTCACTCACTCACTCACTCACTCACTCACTCACTCACTCACTCACTCACTCACTCACTCACTCCCCCCCTCACTCCCTCCCTCTCGGCTTTGGTGCTTTGTCTTCTTAAAAAGACGGCCGGTGCCTTGTTGTTTTATTCCCCCCCTCCTCTCCGATCTTAATCATTTATGCGCAGTCATCGTCATCATCATCCTCATCATCACTCATCCTCACCGTGGTGTAGGTGTGGCGGCGGAACCTGCAGTGAATAATGAATGCACCAAACGAGGGTACGACGATGCAAAACAAAATAATTGATGACGCCCGCATCAGTGCGTCTGATTGCCCGCTGGGTGTGTGTTTGTAAATAATTACAGTGCACACAGGGAGTGCACATAGTACAATAATTGATCATTCATTGATCAATTCAAGGGGGCTTGGCACTCTCTCGAATACCTCGCGACTGACTATGTTTCCCTGCCTCCTGCTTGACTGTCTGTGCCGTCCTCTTGGGCCGAGCCGAAAACACTCATGGCACTTTATTATCGCTCTGGAGATTATATTGGGGAGTGCACCACTCTCTCATACGCGATAGGCCCAGAGCCACTGACCCTTAGCAGGGATACACTGTGGAACAGGTGGGGTGTTTAGGGTGTGTTTGACTGCCAGCCTAAAGGTAATGGTAAACGGACTAGGTTTATGTGGCGCCTTTTTAACCTTTTCATTCACACACGCGCTCATACACTGACGGGCAGTGTCAACCATGCATGCTAGGGAACAGCCAGCTTGTCAGGGAAACTTCAACACATGGCCGGGAATTGAACCAGCCTCCGCCGGCTGCCAGACAACCTTTATTCCTATAGCTACCTGAGCTAATGCCCTAATAGGTACATTCCTCCGTTTACCTGTATGTATTTCTAGAGCTCTGATGCTAACCCCTACCTGCTCCTTGGTGAACTCACTCTGTATAAAAACGTACATACACAGATTTATAGTGTACATTCCAGTGCATGTGTTGTCCATAACTACAAATATGGTCCGTATCCATAGTACTATACATACACATACACATTTATACATTGTACATATCTGACTGTGCAGTGATGGGAGGTTACATTCCCTCAAAGCTTAATTTTCTTCGGAGGGAACAATAGGAGTGTAATTGTGAAAACAAACGATTCTCTGATCACGGGAGCTGTCTGCTGTGTGCTGCCGGGGTACGATTAATTATAGACTAGTGTTCATTATAGTGATTCAGGGCGGGGAGGGGGGGGGGTGGTGGTTGGGGAGTGGGGGGTAGGGGGAATGTTCATCAATATTTAATTTGGCAACCGACGAATGACGGTTGATGGCAATTAGTAATGAACGTGGAGGCAGTGCATCAACGTCTGCGATTCGGCCAATCGCAGAGCCTTCTTGTCGAGCCATCTGGCGGCGCCGGGCCATTACGAGGTAAACAATTAATACGAAGGAGTAATAATAGAATAAGACACAGCAGAGGTACTTGGAAACCGTACGCTCTGTACTGTTGTATTTGTCCGAGCTGCGAATTGGATTTATAGTTGAGTCGGATGGACGGAAAGACTGACACAATGAATAGATATGGATGGACAAAGATGGACAGAATGTTGGATAAAGAGAGATAGATGGACAGACAGTTGGATATATTGACGGACAGAGATAAATGCGCTGACAGGTCTAACAGTCGCTATGATGAAATGTGTTTTCTTGTCCCGAAAGAACCGACCTGCATCAGTTCAAACAAATGCAGCAAATAGGAAACCGGAACCTAGGGCAAAAAACTAACAAAATGTCTCTACCTATAAACAAGGAGCGTCAGAGTGCACACAGGTCAGGCCCTCGTCCCTCTCGCCTCCCTGGAGATTGATAGTCTCCAGTGGTATTTAGAAAACTTCCAAGGAGCAGCTTGCACAGTAGTCTGGAGTTTAGGTCCAATTATGCTTAGCCTGTACAAGTCTGCTGCCATCGATTCCTCCTCAGGCTGAACGCGCCGCACTTCACGTGGGTGTGAGTTGGCCCAGGCTCCCTCATTTTCCCCAGAAGACCGTGCAGTGAAAGGCCTTGCCTCAGCTCCTTTCTCTGTCTCAGTAGCTCTCTCGCCTCTCTCCCTCTCTTCTCTCGGCGGCTCCAAATTAAATTACGTCCTTGTGTCAAGGGGAACTGTTTGTTTGCGTCAAGTTGCCTCTTGCCAAAGGTCAAACAAGCCCAGCCAGCAGTTCTCCAAGCAGATTTACTGTTTTATTTCTTGCGTATGTCACACATTATTTACAGAGATCCTTACACCTTCTAGATGGGTATAGGGATGGGCCCGTCGCACTAAAAAGGCCCCGATGCTATAGGCTATGCTCTATAGGCTATTGGATCGGTAGGAGATACAACAAAGTGATGTATGCAAGGCTGTGGCGTTTTCAGCCCTTCAGCATGTCATTTCAACTGGGTCAGGAGAAATTGAGACTGTGCTTCCCCACGATGAAGAGAAAATCAAAGGGATGGCTGAATAAATTCAAACGTGGGGGTGTTCGGGACTACAGGAGTCAAGTCTGGGAGTCAAAAGAATAGGGAAGATGCTAAGTACGTGAAACAACACCCAGCCCTGTAGTGTCGGGCGTGAGAGTTCTGCAGCGACCAACTGAATATTTCAGGGATTTTTTTTTTGGGGGGGGGGGGGGGACTGCGAGTCGTCGTGGCGACGGTGAGAGGAATACATCAGTGTCGGGCATGGCGGGCTAATGTGCGAACACGTGGCGGTCAGTGACACCATGAGTGATGACTGTATTATTGCACTATAACCGCAGCCTGCACTCCACAATAGCAGCGGCACGCTTCACAGACAGCTCTTTGTCAGGTGGGAGAGAATACGGATACGTCACGTAACGGTTGCTATATCCATCCCGTCGTGTTTGGGGCTTTTGGTCGAACGGGGAACGAGGAGAGAGCACCTGGAGTCGGAGAAGGTGTTTATTGATTGGTGGATTCTTCATCTGCTCCATCCGAACCTCGAATGATATCGCAGTCCTTCAGGTAAAGGCCAGGAGGACTTTTTTTTTTTTTACTCAAATCATCCAACACGATGCAAACTGTTGGTATGGTGTTTAGGAAGGTATAGAATCAAACACTGGGTTAGAGAGAAGGCTCAATCAATCCACTTCTCTGCTATGCACCCCATACATTCTGGGGTGGACTATGTTAATGGCGGCTAGAATGGATTGTGGTGGACCACCAGACAATATGTCGGAAAAGTAAACAAACCTGCAGAAGATTACAATAGCCAACAGTGCTGTCAAACTGGAAGTCTTCAATTTCTTTTTTAAACTAAGATATTGTAAAAATATGTTCAAATCTTTGCTATTGGTATTGAATCACAGGTATGGTATGGGTACTAGTGTCGGTTTGGGTACCTACCCATCTCCACAAGTGATGTGTCAGGAAGGACTCACCTGCCTCCTGAAATCAGCTCAGAGCGAAAAGTGTTCAGACTGAGTGGAGTAATTTGAAGTGATGTACTTCGGTCTGATCAGGCAACTTACAAAACAATGTGTCTAAATGTCATCAAGTAAGGGTTAAAATGAAAGCAGTTGAACAGGAAATCATTTTTTGTTGATATTAATTAGTATAAACATCATTTACAAAGCATTTTCCTTTGTTTCTTTGAATGACATTATGTGCTGAATATTATGTCTGGCATAATGTCTCACAAAAGTGTCAGTGTTCATCCATCAGACGCAGTTCAGTTTCATACCCGGTTATTTAGTTATTTAGCAGATACTGAGTGACTTCTAGTGATACTAAGTAGCAGGTAGGGGGATGAGACGTTTCAGAAACCAGGCTTTAGATTAATATCTAAATCCTACATTAGATTACTATCTAAACTCTGGTGGCAGGCGAACTCATATAATATCTTTGACTTTCTTTGCTTGGAATTTATTTGACGAATCATGTCGCTGAGGCAGGGATCTTTAAGCATGTAAAGGGCAAAGAACAATTCTCCTGCAGTGGTGAACTGTGAATCGAAAGGGCCTGTAAAGATTTTAAATCAACCTCATGCAGACTGGTCACGGTAGAAATAGACTCATTAAAATTCTCTTCTGAAAGTTTCCTCCACGCTTGCAAATGAGTTTTCTGTGGTAGAATTTCCTGGTTATAAACAGGAAACAAGGTGTAAGTCCATCCCCTCCGGTCCTGGTTCGAGGCCCAGATTCTGTGCCCACCTGAAGTTGAGCTATAACGTATTAGGACCGCTTGAGCCAGGATTAGGGGGTTAGGTTTCTTGCTTAAGGAAGGTTTAGGCTAGGCTAAGACTTTACGGTTGGCACCTCTAGGTCAGAACACCTAAGCCACCAGACAAACTGCTGGTCAGTCTGATTGATTTGGATCATTGAGATAGTACAACAACAGAGATGGAGTTGGAAGCTAATAGGCTACAAAAGTGATCTCTGGTTTGAGTCGTCTGATTTGCTTTCGTCCATTTTGTGGAAAGAATCATAGCAGAATTAGCTCCTGGTGGCTAATACAACGAATCAGTGGTGAACTCCAAAGGGACTTGAACGAAGACTCCTGAAACCTTTGTAACATTTAATAATGTAGAAAATGGTGGGTTAATTATTTGGGTACCTAGTGTGTGTGTGTGTGTGTGTGTGTGTGTGTGTGTGTGTGTGTGTGTGTGTGTGTGTGTGTGTGTGTGTGTGTGTGTGTTAGCGTGCATGCATTTGTGTTCTCTCTTTACGGGGACCTGGAGGTCTCGATAACCGGTGACCAGAGAGCCGTGAAGAGATTGAGAAATAAACCATATTGGGTTGCATGTTAGCAGGGCCGATAAACTACATAAATCCCGTGCTCCAGTCCACACGCAATAACACTTTATAGAGTGGCGAATAAAAAAATAGGCGTAAGAGGGCCCCGAGAATAAAGATAATTATTTTTGATAAGGCGGGAACGGGAACCAGGGGACGTGATATGGAGGTTGCGGTGACTGAGTGCTATTGACACTGCGCCTCCGGCCTGCGCGTCGCCCGCAGGGGCTCTCCTCACCGCGTCGGTGGACGCGACGCCGTGACACTTTTATAGCACCTAGCTTATCTCCTAGCGTCAACTGTAAATGATACGGGCAGCTTCTTACTGGTGATGAATGTTGCCCTTCCCTGCGCCTCCAAATCCTCATTGATAACCTCACGCCGCTATCGAAGAGCGTCCTTATAACTGTGTATGATTAATGCCCCCCTTTCCTCCCCAACAAGCTCCGCGGGACTAAATGTTTTAGTGTGGCTCTAAAGTCCCTCCTTTTACGCTGATAGAAACATATCACCCATAGGAGAGACAATAGTGTTTTTTTTGTATTAAAAACGCGCCGTTAAGGAAGACCTTTATTTTTTGTCGGCATTGTTGCTCCGATGCGGTTGTAGCTTTGCCGCCACCGCAGGGAAGATCGTTGAAGCCGTGGATTTCGCCCCTGGCGAAGCCCCCTCCCCCCTCCCAGCGGGTCAAGGCTGTGGGCGCCCACCTCAAGACCCCCACACCGCGCTCGGGAGTCAACCGGTGGTTGCTCCATCAATCATGGACGTAGTCGTAATCAAACTCCAGAATTATGAAAAATGGAGGCTGTCAAACACATCGGAGATGGTGGGAGGGAGGGGAGGGAGAGGGGAGGGAGAGGGGGGTGAGAGGTGTTGTAGCGAGAGGTGTAGTGAATTAGGGAGGAGAGAGAGAGGGAGGGAGGGAGTGGGAGAGAGAGACCAGGGGTGGTAGAGAGGGAGGAACAGTGTTTTGTAGCAAGATATGTAGTCAGGAAGAGCGGGGGAGGGAGGGAGGGAGGGGGTGGTAAAAAGGGGGGGAGAGTGTTCTAACGAGAGATGCATTGAGGCCGAGGGAGGTGGACAGAGGGAGGGAAAGGGGGAGGGAGGGAGAGAGATGTAGTGAGGGAAAGGGGGTTGAAGTAGAGAGAGGGAGGGAGAGAGACTGGGTGGTAGGGAGAGAGACGGGAGGGAAAGAGGGAGGGAGGGAGAGAGATGTAGTGAGGGAAAGGGGGTTGAAGTAGAGAGAGGGAGGGAGAGAGACTGGGTGGTAGGGAGAGACGGAGGGAAAGAGAGAGGGAGGGAGAGAGAGAGGGAGGGAGAGAGACTGGGTGGTAGAGAGAGAGGGAGGGAGAGAGAGGGAGGGAGAGAGACTGGGTGTTAGAGAGAGAGGGAGGGAGACTGAGAGAGTGGAGAGAGACTGGGTGGTAGAGAGAGAGGGAGGGAGAGAGAGGGAGGGAGAGAGACTGGGTGGTAGAGAGAGGGAGGGAGAGAGAGAGGGAGGCAGAGATTGGGTGGTAGGGAGAGAGGGAGGGAGAGGGACTGGGTGGTAGGGAGAGAGGGAGGGAGAGAGAGAGGGAGGGAGAGGGACTGGGTGGTAGGGAGAGAGGGAGGGAGAGAGAGAGGGAGGGAGAGGGACTGGGTGGTATAGGGAGAAGGAATAGAGTGAGGGAAAGAGTAGTCACACTTCGCACAGAAAAACTTGAAGGAGACTTGGTACCAGATTACATTCCTCGTTGGGTGCCCAAGCGTCTCTTTAGCAGGATTGAGTTTCGCAGGAGTGGCAGAGAAGCAGATGAAAAGGGAGAGGTTGAATAAACGCTAAATAACTACACCTCGCCCAACGCGCCGCGTGATCCCACACACTACAAGTCAGCATTTCACTTGTTATATATTCAGCGCTATTTTCCGAATTGTATTATTGTCTCTCTCCAGCACTCTGCTAAGCTAAGTATGTTTTTTGCCCATCCCTCCAGAGCAGGTGAAATAAACAATGCATCATCACACCAGGATAATGGCTTTTTATAACCTACTGCACAGTGCATAGGAGGACGGAGAGGTACTGCACAGGAATATGATTTATGGTTCTGTGATTAAGCGATCACTCGTCATAAGGGACTGGTAAGGCTGCTAGACACAGTAATGATGTTGTGGTTTGCGACAGATAATTTACTTGGGAGATGAGTTGTTTTATTTTCATGTTCTTATTCAGTAGGTAAGTAAAGACCTTTTAATATATTCCTAAAAACGAACATTTTGTCCGGAGGCTACACATGCAAGCGGGAGGACTTTGATGCAAACTGTTCTGAGTTTTCTTTATCTAGGGCAAAACCTTGCTTGGTGTCGAGTGGGGTTGGAAGACTCCCAATGAAACTGGTGCTTTGTTTTACAATGAATCATGACTCTGTATATTTACTCTGTTTCCAAAGTGGGTCCACAGACGTGTCATTAGAGCAGGCAGTGGGTGGGGTGTCATCCTAAAAGGTGCCCCCCAGGTGGGCCACAGATATTAGAAAGTCAAACCCCAGTCTCAACTGCAGCCACTTATTTGCAGTTTATTTTGTGCACAACTTACAAATGCATGACTTTAGAATATTTATGGTTTTCTATAGGGTTAGAACTTGAGCTTTACATTTACTCCATACCAAGTCTGGTGGAAGGACCAGGCCAAATCCCAGTGTGACTCTTGAGAAGCAACGCTTTTTCCTTGCAGGGATGGCGTGAAGTGAAAATATTCAATAACCATTCATTTTGGCTTCGTAACCTTCATTTTAAGGCAAAAATAAAAACGGGAAAAAGTTGGATTTCTAAAGAATGAAGAAGAATAGTGATACTAAAGAGGTCATCAATTATGATATTTTTTTTATATTAGTTTAACATTTGCCCTTAAGTGGCTGCTAAGAGTCTTCGCAGCCGTGGTTATTCGGCTTGGCTTTTTCCGAGTGTGGTTTTAGACAGCCTGACCTTTGACGCATCGTAACAAATATAGAGTGCTCTTCTTATGAAAGCTTGACCTTATTCGCTGAGTGACATCATCATTCGGAGCTCTGGGGTCAAAACTACACACTGCATACTACACACATAAACACCCATGGGTGAAAGCTACACAATACTACACAGTAAAAGCACAGGGAATATTGTAAATGACTAACTGCTGTGACTACATATTCTGTTTATTCTCTAAAGCCCAGTAAGGTCTTTTAACGTAACAGTCTGTTATAGAGGGTAGTTGGCTCTAATTGTAGCGGGAAAGGGTTATCATTTTTATGATTTAGTTACGCCATGGATATCATAATTCCATCACACCATCCGTGGGTAAACAGCCATTAGTCTTTGTAAAGCCCATTTTAAATTTTAAACGATTAAAAAAAAAACGATTAAAGATTAAGACAATAAACAACTTATAAGATGTGTTAGCATTTAACCTTTAAACAATGTTTTTGTATAATTTGTCTCATTTGAAGAACACAAACACATTCTCAAACAAACAAATACCAGTTATAACTAAGGACACAGAGGGGTCATATTATACAATATCTGTGTAATGGGCTACACTTAACCGAGCGTGTATTCCCTCTCTTTCTATTTGATTAAATTCTTTAAACAAAGACATTTGTTAAAATCACAGATATCTTAGGAAATTTCACCATCATCGAGGCATTTCCACCGACAAAATAATTGTCTTAATATAATCCAAACAAGAAGGAGAAACAAAATTGTGATAGGATTTAAAGGGATTGGAAAAGACAAAAGGGCTGAATATTCCTGTTAACATCCTAAGCTCGCTCTCTCTCTCTCTCTCTCTCTCTCTCTCTCTCTCTCTCTCTCTCTCTCTCTCTCTCTCTCTCTCTCTCTCTCTCTCTCTCTCTCTCTCTCTCTCTCTTGATTGTTCTGCATTCAGTGTTGCTGCATCTGTAACTTGTGTTAAAAAACAAGGCATTCTTTGCTTTCACTCGCACTCTTTTTTCAATCTGCTCTCTCTCTCTCTCTCCCCCCCTCTCTCTCTCTCTCTCTCTCTCTCTCTCTCTCTCTCTCTCTCTCTCTCTCTCTCTCTCTCTCTCTCTCTCTCTCTCTCTCTCTCTCTCTCTCTCTCTCTCTCTCTCTCTCTCTCTCTCTCTCTCTTCTCTCTCTCTCTCTCTCTCTCTCTCTCTTCTCTGTCCTCTCTCTCTCTCTGTCCTCTCTCTCTCTCTCTCTCTCTCTCTCTCTCTCTCTCTCTCTCTCTCTCTCTCTCTCTCTCTCTCTCTCTCTCTCTCTCTCTCTCTCTCTCTCTCTCTCTCTCTCTCTCTCTCTCTCTCTCTCTCTCTCTCTCTCTCTCTCTCTCTCTCTCTCTCTCTCTCTCTCTCCTCTGACTATATCCAGGGCCTCCCGGACTGGTCTAAATAACCTGAGTGCTGAGTGACTCTGTGGAGATGTCTGGGCCAGGAAGAGTGTGTTTTTGCCACGGGGGCTTCTCCTGTCCACCTTGTTCTGCCTCCCCCCTGAATCATTATGAAATACTTTTTTCCCTCTGACCCAACTGTAGCCATCAACTTCGATTTTCTCAGTACTTTTTGACAGCACACACATTTTCACGCATGCACACAGACACACACACACACACACACACACACACACACACACACACACACACACACACACACACACACACACACACACACACACACACACACACACACACACACACACACACACACATTTACACATACATCCACACATTTACAAACACACACACTTTGGACATTTGCACCATTTCATCATCATAGAGGAAGAAAAAGGTTTCTGAGTACCTGCCTCAGGTTTGACACGCACACACACACACACACACACACACACACACACACACACACACACACACACACACACACACACACACACACACACACACACACACACATACAGTGTAGCACGGGTCAAACGCTAAATAAAACAAACATCCCCTCTTCCCCGTCGTAGAGGAGGATGAGGAGGGGGGAGGGGAGTTGAGGGAATATTCAGCAAGAGAGATATTTATAACCTTTTAAAAATACATCAAAACTGACCCGTGCCGAACAGACAGCATCGCGCGGTTTGAAGTAACATCTTTTAGATAACTTAAAAGAGCGAGAGAGAGAGAGAGAGAGAGAGAGAGAGAGAGAGAGAGACATGGGTACGGAGTGGGGAGGACAAGAAAAATATGGAGGGAACCGCGAAAATAACAGGTTGCACGTTTTTTTTATTTGTGTTTGAATCCCAATCTGTGGTCCTGCTGGCCTTCAAAGGGCTCTGCACCCTCTTCTTCTGAGTTATTTCTCACCCAAACATGCCTCGGTAAAATCACAGCAGCTTAAGAGCGGCTTTCCCGTCGGTCGACTTCAAAGTGGGTTTACAGCGGGAGGGAGAGAGGAAGGAAGACCCTGGCTGTGATAATAGAAGTACATTCGCGGGCCGCTCCTACTGTAGTTTACAACGAGCCTGGACTATAGCGCCACAACGCTAGAGAGGCCGACATCCTAAAGAGTGAATGCTTTAGGATTTGGGCCTGTGGTTTTGTTTGGTTGTTCGACGAGTGTGCTGAACACAACTGGTTGTAACTGTTCCCCGCCCAAAAAATGTGGAGGCACATTCCGGGAGTGTGTCCACCCTCCAAATCCCCGAGAACGGAAAAAAACAACCAGGCTAATCACCGTAACGACGTAGCGACCACCGCCGAGACTGCTGTGAGTTACGCTAGAAAGTTCAACCAGAGATGGTTCACGACAGAATCAGGCCAACAAAGAGAAGTAAAGTGAAGTAAAGTTGATTAGTTGATTTATCTGCTTTAACAATGCAAGTTAATACATTAAATGTTAATATTTTTAAGCAAAGAAAGTATGTTTTATAAATAAACCTTTATTCCACACAATAATATGCTAATATTGCTATGATATGTGTTAAAAATGCTTATGAGTGTATTATAACAATTAAACACATTTAAAAATATACAATACACGATGAAAAATATACAAAACAGCTATACATAATTTTTGGCCAGTAAAAAATCTTTCTGGCCAGTAGATTTTCAAAGCTCACTAGCCAGTTGGCCAGTGAGCAAAAAAGTTAAGTTTGAACCCTGTGTACAGATATAATCCACACTGGACCGCAGGTGTTTTAATGTTTAATTACCGTTCACACCAAACGCGACAGGGCGACAAGATCCCATACAAAGTGAACGTAGAGATGACACACACACATGTGTGTATCTTATTATATATATATATATATATATATATATATATATATATATATATATATATATATATATATATATATATATACTATATATATATATATATATATATATATATATAATTGTGGTTATCGTGTTGTGGCGCGACAAATTCGACAAAACTTGCACAGCGACACATTATGATTTGTGGCGCGACAGAACTTCGACAACAACACGAATGGGCGACAAATGTCACGTTTGGTGTGAACGCAAGGGTTCGTGCACAGAGGGGATTGTCGGGAAAGAGATGGCTGTCTCGCTTTCGTAATGTCTGTCTTGCTCTCGTTCTGTCTCTCGTTCTGTCTCTCGTACCACTCTCGGTTCCACTTTTACTTTTGCGCACTGCCTGTCTCACTCTTTTCCGGCCTCAAGCTTTTCCTGCTGGAGCCCGCCGCTTAAAGGTGGGCGGGCGCGGACCGGTCATAGAGCCCATAGAGTTAAAGTTGGTGGACTGTAACCTGTAAAATCCATAGATTTAGGAGGTCCCCTAGTGGCCGTTAGCTGTAAAAATCCATAGATTAGCCGCACCGTTATATAAACCGCAGAA
Source organism: Melanogrammus aeglefinus (assembly GCA_900291075.1). NCBI lineage: Eukaryota > Metazoa > Chordata > Actinopteri > Gadiformes > Gadidae > Melanogrammus > Melanogrammus aeglefinus. The sequence goes on along the minus strand of OLKM01000523.1, from coordinate 179,075 downwards.
TCGAAAAATGGGAAAAAGGCGCAGCTTATAGTCCGAAAATTACGGTATTCATTTTAAGTCGCTTTGCATAAAAGCTTCTGCCAAAGGCCCTGAATGTAAATGCAAATTTAAACACTCCAATTCAGCTGTGACGTGGAGTGGCAACAAAGAAAACAAAATCCATTGAACGGCATCAAAACCTGGACACAGTGGTGAATTTTCTGAAGCAAAAAATTTTCTGAAGCAAAACCTACAAACACAGACTTCACTCATAAGTTACGAGTTGTGTTGAAGTTACAATGTTAAATCAACCGCACTGGAACGTGTTAAAGTCCTTGGACGCACCTCAGGCGCTATCCACACCCCCCCCTGCTCCACCCCCACCCCCACCCCCCCTGTTGGTGTTTTTGCGGTTAGCGCTAATGCCTGGTGTCAGCCCTCCGTTCAAGCTGTTGTTTCCCCTCCGCCATTTTAATACTGTCGCCGCGTATCACCGTCAACCTCCGCTCGCCGTTCACCACATCGATTAGCCGATTAGCACCAATTGGATGACGACCCTCTGTTGGGGGGGGGGGGGGGGGGGATGAGACGCAGCTGCTGTAGCCCCCCCTCCCCTCCCCTCACACCCCTGGCTTGATTGAAATGAGCAAGGTTTAATCACCTGGAAACCAAATCACCTGTGGCCACCAAACTGTCCAACCTCCAACCCCCTCCCTTCTACATCACCTACCCCCATACCACTCTGAGGTTTGGCTCAAAACATGGTGGGAGGCACTGGTATCGATTTAAGCTGGTATGGTGTTATACACTGGAGGGAGTTAGTGGTGGTGATTTAAACTGGTAGGCTGTAGTGGTGTTGATATAAGTGTGGTAGAGGTGGTGGTGGTGATATAAGTGTGTTAGAGGTAGTGGTGGTGGTGGTGGTGGTGGTGGTGTTGATATAAGTGGTAGGCTGGTAGTGGTGGTGTTTGATATAAGTGTGTGTAGGGGTGGTGTGGTGGTGGTGATATAAGTGTGTTAGGGTGGTGGTGTTGATATAAGTGTGTTAGTGGTGGTGGTGGTGGTGGTGTTGATATAAGTGTGTTAGAGGTGGTGGTGGTGGTGGTGGTGTTGATATAAGTGTGTTAGAGGTGGTGGTGGTGGTGGTGGTGGTGTGATATAAGTGTGTTAGAGGTGGTGGTGGTGGTGGTGGTGTTGATGTGAGTTGGGTGGTGGTGGTGATATAAGTGTGTTGAGAGGTGGTGGTAGTGGTGGGTGGTGGTGGTGTTGTGATATAAGTGTGTTAGAGGTGGTGGTGGTGGTGTGGTGGTGTTGATATAAGTGTGTTAGAGGTAGGTGGTGGTGATTAGTGTGGTGGTGGTGGTTGTGTGATATAAGTGTGAGGTAGTGGTGGTGGTGGTGGTGGTGGGTGGTGGTGGTGTTGTGATATAAGTGTGTTAGTGGTAGTGGTGGGTGGTGGTGGTGGTGGTGGTGTGATAAGTGTTTTGGTGGTGTGGTAGTGTGTAGGTGGTGGTGGTGGTGTTGATATAAGTGTGTTAGTGGTGGTGGTGGTGGTGGTGGTGGTGTTGATATAAGTGTGTTAGAGGTAGTGGTGGTGGTGGTGGTGGTGGTGTAAGTGTTTTGGGTGGTAGTGTTAGTGGTGATATAAGTCTGGTGGGGGGAGGTGGTGGTGATATAAGTGTGGTGGGTGGAGGTGGTGGTGATGATAGGAGTGGTGGTGATATAAGTGTGGTGGGTGGAGGTGGTGATATAAGTGGTGGGTGGAGCTGGTGATATAAGTGTGGTGGGTGGAGGTGGTGGTAATGTTAGGAGTGGTGGTGATATAAGTGTGGTGGGTGGAAGTGGTGATATAAGTGGTGGGTGGAGCTGGTGATATAAGTGTGGTGGGTGGAGGCGGGGCGGTCAGGGGGTGGATGTACCAGCTGGCCCCCTGACAGACGTCAACGTCAGGGGGATGCCTCTCTCTCGGCCCCCCACTTAGCAGAGGCCTTCAGTCAGCCAGGGGCTGCCACCCCCTGCTGGCCTCATTAAGCCTGCAGGAGGGGGTGGAGGGGGGGGGGGGGGTCTCGGAGCTCACCTAGATCACCTGCTTTACTGGAAACATCAAGGTCTCGCTTTTGACCTCCAACTAACCGTGTGTGTGTGTGTGTGTGTGTGTGTGTGTGTGTGTGTGTGTGTGTGTGTGTGTGTGTGTGTGTGTGTGTGTGTGTGTGTGTGTGTGTGTGTGTGTGTGTGTGTGTCTGTGGAGGGGGTGGCTGATGAAATACCCGTGGGCCTGGTCCTTCAGCGAACACACTTCAGACACAACTAAATAAATAAGAAAGGGGAAATGAATTTCCCCTTTTACCCGAGACCAGCTCTCCTCTACTCTCATCTCCTCCTACCCTCTCCTCCGAGCCGCCTCTCTCCCCTCTCCTCTCTCCCCTCTCCTCTCCCCCCTCTCCTCTCCCCTCTTCCCTCTCCCCCGACCCTCCTTTCCCCTCCCCCTCCTCTCTCCCCTCCTCTCCCCTCTCCTCCACGTTCTCCCCTCCACTTCCCTCTCCTCTCCCCTCCTATCTCCTATCTCCTCTCCTCCTCTTGCTTTTCTCTCCTCCCTTGCTCCCTCTCCCCTCATTTATCCTCTCTCTCCTCTCTGGGGGGCATGCAGGGTTTGGGGGTGGGGGGGGATGAGCTGAAATCCCATCTCGTCCTCGCTGTCACGGCGATGGGTGGCGGGGATTGTGTTTGTGTGGAGGCATACATTAGGGCCCCGGCATCCAGGGCCCCTGGCACCCGGCGCCGTGGCAACAGGGGAGCACCAGCTGTATCCCTCCATCTGCTGGGGAGCTGGAGAGCATTTAGACACCCCCCCCATCCAGCCACACCACCCAACCGCCCCTCTACCCTCCACCCAGAGACCCGGACAGTCATGCCAGGCTACGTGCGTGTGTGTGTGTGTGTGTGTGTGTGTGTGTGTGTGTGTGTGTGTGTGTGTGTGTGTGTGTGTGTGTGTGTGTGTGTGGTACTTTCGAGTGCTGTGTTTTTTCGTCATTAAGTTCAATGTCTATATATTTGGGTGAATGTGTGTGTAGGTATAGGGAGGTGAGTCTGTGTGTTGGGTGGTGGGGGTTGAATGTGTGTTTGTGTGATGTGTGTGTGAGTGTGCGTGCCTGAGCATACATTGTTTTCGATGTTGGTAAATTACTATTTCCCTCTGCCCCTCACTAGCTGACTCTCTGTCTCGCTCCTCTCAAAACCCTGTCTCGCTGTCCCCCTCAGGTGTATCGAGCATCCTCCCTTGACTCAATCCTCTCTCCTGCTTCTCTCTCTCTTTCACTCTACTTCTCCCTCTCACTTCCATATCTCTTGCTCTCTCCATCTCTTGTTTTGCTTCTTTTTTCTTTCCTAAGTGCTGTTGTGGGGCTCTTTCCCTACTCCACTTTCTCTCTTTCATTTCCTACTATCTGTTTCACTACTATCAACCACTATATCTCACCCCCCAACGCTCTCCGTCTCATCTTTTATCATGTTCTTCTTACCCAAGTGATGATATTGAGACCTTCCCCTCTTCCCTACCTCTCTGTCTTACAATGTCACTATACTTTAGCCAGCTATTCTCTCTCTCTCTCTCTCTCTCTCTCTCTCTCTCTCTCTCTCTCTCTCTCTCTCTCTCTCTCTCTCTCTCTCTCTCTCTCTCATATATATATGGATGGTGACTCAGTCCTCACGTCTCAGTTCATTAGCGCACATGGCTAACACACTCTGAGCCGGCATGTTTTAATGAACGTGGCCCAGGGCTCCCTGCTGTGTTACTGAGCTATGCTACACGTTAGCGGTCCATGTGATAGCCGCGGTCTGTTTGTCATGAGACTATTCAGTGCCCGTTCCAGCCCAAGTGAAGTTCTCGCTAACTGGAGGATAACAACCACTGAAAAACGTGTACCAGCACTCCCGTAGCATGACGCACCACTCCAGGCGACCTGTGGAGGGTGCTAATTCATCCGTAGTCTGACACAATGGGCCCCACCTCTTGAAATCAAAGCCATGCCAAACTGTTTTGACGATGTTGGTTGAGGACCAACGGTGATGTTTTTTGGTTATGGTAAAAATTGTGACTTTAGTTCATGCTGTAACACGTTGTCTAATTGGAAACGCATGTGAAGTTGACACATTAACAAGAGCTTGCGCTCCCACAAGTGTCTCATTTTATTTGGATTCACTGTGGTTTGCTTTTGTCACACACCAAACAAATCCTAACTGGTCCAATGACCAACGCTACAGTTGACTTTGAAAACAAGACTAATCTGAAGGATATCCGTTAGCATTTGAGCTTTCGGAAGAAAACATAATTGACAAATTGTTGGCAAATATCAACAGGAAACACATTTCTGCAGTCGGTCCTTTACTGTTGACTGAAGTGTTTGTTTGGATGCCAGCCTTCCCATTGCCAAGCATAGAAAAATAAATATTACATTTTATTCTCATTTGACAGGAGGCGGACAAAGAATCCTCCATCACTCACATATTGTCACTTATAACATGTGCTGCTCTAGTCTCCAAAAATATCCAAATGAAGTAAAACCAACAAGGCTAGGCTTGGGCATGACTCACAATGGGACACCCTTTGAATATCTGGCTGATTATTACCGGCTACTTGTTTGATCGCCTAGCTTGTAGCCAGTGTTGCCACAGTTAGCTTGTAAAAAGTAATCTGATTACTGATTACTAGTTACTCCTTAAAATAGTAACTTAGTTACTTTACTGATTACTTGCTTTTAAAAGTTACTAAGTTAGATTACAAATTCTGCGGAGGGGGCTGGTAGGGGAAACTCGGGGGGGGGGGGTGGGGGCTGGGGACTACGGCCCTGGGTGCGCACACTGAAACACGGCTTTCAACCGCTTCCGCCAACTTTTAATGCCTAGACAAACTATCACCACGCGCTTTACGGGGCAATCACCGGACGCATCTCTACGTGTGTGACGTAAACATGCCGTTCTAGCACTCGAGCTGCTCGGACCGCCCCATGGGTTTAGTTCTCTGGAGATAACATAGATAGTCTCCCACACGCTCTCTCTGCTGCCGTCGCTCCAGCGCAACGCACGTGTGTGCACGCGCGCGCACGCAGCAACACGCAACTAATTCCGCCTCTAATAACAACTGGTGGTGCGGACTCCGGAGAGTCAAGGTCGACACTCGCCTCAGATAGATTGATGTCTTTGGAGACTTATGCTTCACACGCACACGCCCTCTCATACAACAGTCAGACAGTCAGACAGACAGACAGTCAGACAGTCAGACAGTCAGACAGACAGACAGACAGACAGACAGACAGACAGACAGACAGACAGACAGACAGACAGACCACTCCATCGCTCTCAACGCCTATCGGTGATCCGCTTGGCGGAAAATAGTAACGCAAAGTGACTTTGATGAGTAACTTTTATCTGATTACTGGTTTGGAAATAGTAACGCGTTAGATTACTCGTTACTGAAAAAAGTGGTCCGAGGCCAGTAACGCGTTACTAAGTAACGCGTTACTGGCATCACTGCTTGTAGCTTCATTGCCTGTAGAGGTATCATGTAACTTGTAGCGTCATCACCTTGCTTGGAGCATGATTGCCTAGCTTCTTGTGCCATCACATAGCTTGTAGCATGGTAGCCTAGCTACTTGCGCCATCACATAGCTTGTAGCATGATAGCATGAGCACGCATTTACCAAAGTGATACACAAACATGGCAGCGAGCCGGGAAGAATATGTTCCTAAGAAAGGCAGGGTTCATGTCATCCGTTATTTGGAGTAGGTTCGCGTTCGCGAGGTCAGATTTAGACCAGACAACACCCCGCTTCGAACAATAGCCTCTGTTCGAAGTCTTAGGCAAGGCAGCAGTATGACGAATTTGCTGCAGCACCTCAGGCAAAAACATCCCATCGAATGGGAGAATTGTTGCGCGCAGCGGAATGAGAGAGACCGCGGCACCACAAGCACCACATGCACAGCTACTAAAATACAGACCACCGTCACACAAACCTTTGCCAACTGCATCCCACATGAAAAGAATTTGCCCCGCTGGAAAGCCATAACTGATGCGATCGCTATGTATATAGCAAAGGATATGGTCCCAATTTATATAGTGGAAAAGCCAGGCTTTATCAATATGCTAAAAGTAAAGGACCCAAAGTATGTATGTCTAAAGCCAGAGGTCGACAGGCTTGTCTCCCTGGCTAAAAATGTTTAAAGAAGCGCATGTTCCAATTTAATAAAGCACCTTATCCTCTCATGCACTGATTTAATGGTTTGTTGAATGTTATTTTGGCACTTTATCAGAACTACCTCTTATCATTAGTAGTATTTTATGTTTACAGAAATATTTTATTTTAGATTTTATGTGTTATATATATTTTACATTCTGGGGGGGAGGTAAATTTCCGACTTAAATCGGAAATCTGATTTTTTGTGAAAAAATCAGGATTTCTTTTTCGCCCAGCCGTACTTGTGAGGTAATTGTCTAGTATTTAGCACGACTACCTGGTTTGTAGAATGATATCCACGCTTATAGCAAGTGTCATCTCCCAACTAGTGGTATTCTCGAGTAGTTTACAGGGTAATGATCGCTTATCTTCTAGCAACATGACTAAGTTTGTGCGTAATCACAGAGCTTGTCGCCCTGTCCACCAAAAACACGTTTAGCTGCAGTGCTTCACATCGGAGAGAATGCGCCATGGCAATTTGATTCAAGTTCAAATTGTATTTTATATCTAGCACAGACCGTCGCTGGAACCAACTGTGGCACTGAACCATGACATGCTTACAGAATGCTGTGCTTGCTCATGCCACTCTCATTGATGTGCATTATTGTGTATTTCCCCTCAAAACGTCGCTACCTTTGTTGTGCAAACATGGCCGTTTTCTGTCTGATTGCATTCAAACGAACAAGAGCAGTGTACCATTTGCATTTCTTCAAAGAGACTCCGGGAAACATTTCAAAGCCTTTGAACTTTGACAGCTGACACAGAAGAATGGAGGAAGGAACGGCAGAACATTTATGAGTATGCATGAGATGCACACGCGCTGGCAACGCCGAGAATTACAATAATAACCGCCCGTCTGCGTATGAGCGGAGCCATGAAGACGAACCAGCGGGCTAATCTTGTGAAGGAAGGAAAGAAAAATGACAAGAAAAAACGTCAAAGTCTTTGTGGTGGGCTGTGATGGGCTGTATTCACCTGCACGAGGAGGGGCGGTGCCCATCATCCAAACAGTACTATGCTTCCAAAGAAGCAGGAATATCGCTCTCTCTCGTGTGCTTTCTCACTTGCTCATTGGCCCTCTCTCAATCACTCACTCACTCACTTTCACACTTACTCATTCATTTTCTAATTCTCTCTCTCTCTCGCCCCTTTCCGTGTATCTCTCTCGTGCGCGCTCTGAGCAGGGCGAACATGACACTGACTGAAATTGGAACCGGCTTGAAGCTGGCTCTGAAGTGGGTGCTGATATGTAAACACGTCACGTGCACTCGGGGTCCTGCTCGTTATTTTCTGTTCGGCGGTGTGTTTGTTCAAACAGCGAAACAAAACCCAGGCTGCACAATCGCCGCCCCCCCTATCTCACCACACGTGTGTACCCGCTGTGACGGCATGTTATCACGCACACGCATTTCACACGCCTCTCCACCTCCTCTTCTGTCTCTGCCGCAGACAAAGCCAAAGCCGACCGCCATGCATCCCCCCCCGTCGCCCCCCGGCCCAATCTTCCCTTCAAAAAAAATACCTCAAACATGCATTTGCATCCATTCGGTACATTATCACAGGAAGACGTGGTGGGAAAGCTGTTCAGGAGGAGGGCTGGGACTTGAACCCATGTGGAGGGGAAAGCCACACGTTAGCATGTGCAGAGCGCCGTCCTTCCGGCGGCGAGGTAAGCTGATGGAGGAGTGCAGATGCATATTGAAGCTGACTGATCACTGATCACTCGGTGCGACCGGCCCCAGCCCTTATCCATCTCGGCCAGATTAGTGGGGATCCGGAGAGGCTCCTGTTGTAAACACTAATATATAAACAGAGATGGATATAGGGGGCGATTCAATCCGGGGGAATTGTGTTACCGTGTGCGGGGGATGTTGAAGTCGTGGTGATGGAAATAGGCGATGCACAGGCTAAACCTGCTTTCGTCTGATTCGATTGTTTTAAACGTGATGTTCTTTTCAGCTTGAGATGTCGGAACATTTCCGTCAGACCACGGGTGAACGTATTCGACTTTCTTTTTTTTTATAGAACAAGACTTGGTTCCTTCTTGGCTTTAAATTAGTTCATATCAGGTCACGACGACCGTGGTGCAAGAGAATAAAATAATGATTAGATATATTCATACTAACTGAACAGTGGACCCCCCCCCCCCGCCCCCCCGGCCCCCCCACCCACCAAAAAGCCTGCAAACGAGTGCGAGCGCGGAGGTGGAAGCACATGGAGGTGTTTGACGCTGAGGACTCTTGTGTCCTCTTTCCTCCTCCTCCTCTTCCTCCTGTTAAAGTACCGATGTCGTAACGCGTAGGAAAACATCGCCACTATGAACGGTCACCATGGTGAGAAGTAACAAGCCACATCGTTTTTGTAAGCAAGGCCTACGGAAATATCGTTGATTGTTCTTATTGAAATGATGACGATGGTGATTAGGGGTGCCTGGAGCTGCCTTTCGTTAGTCCTTTTCGAGACGCTTGCAGTAATAAGCATTAATAACAGTTGATAAACGGTTGGTCTAATGGTTGCATTCAGAATTTACTAATGGTGTGTTATTTAGTCATTAATCATTTCTTAAAACCAGGGTGGAGTTAACCCTCACTCGTGGCCCACAACCCTAACCATTAACCCATGCTAATCCTATATAATAACGCTTAACCTATAAGGCTCTCTGTTATTTGACGGTTTAGAAACCAGCAGGTTTTGGTGTCTGGGTCCACCTGGCCTAGCCTCTCCCTCCCAGCAGCCTGGGTCTTATGAGGCCGTTCAGTCTGGGACAGGAGGCCGGGAGATGCGTCTGAGGCCTTCCTCCATGTGCTGACAACACAGCTGATGCATGGATAGACAGGACCATGGATAGAGTAGTTCAATGTATGGGCAGTTAAATAGAGTGACATTTTCAAATAAGTACAGGTAGATACAATATCTATACACAATGGATGGATGGAGAGTAGGACAGAACAAATAGGCCCGGACAAATAGATATATACCATAGATAGTGAGGTGGATGCGATGTGGAGAGTATAGTCAATAGACTTCCACGACACCACTGCATTAAAATGGCTGCCTTTATAATTCAATGAGTCTACGTTCGCCATGCAAATGGACGGAAGAATATTTCAGGTCACTGAATAGCTCTCATTAAAAGACGGATCTCTATGAAAATACCTCGCCCACATTCAGGTGTGCGGCGAGGCCTCCTGTCGATAGTGTCGTTGAAAGGCTCTCCAGACTGCTGAACAGCCTCGGAATGGACAGGCATATTAAAAAGGTCACCGTTCCAACGAAACCCAGGACATTCAGTGGGTTTGTATGAAATACGAATACACTTACCCCGACGGCGGCCCCGTCTCAGAGAGAAGATTCTCCCACCAATAATTTGTCGAGGAACCGAACCACGTCAGAGGAGAAATATCAGCGCGGCCTAATGAATCCTTTTGTACAAAACGAGAGTGAGAAAGATACGCAGAAAAGAAGACAAAAAAGAGGAGTTTGAGGTTATTGGGTTGGACGGGCGAGCAGTTAAGTGCAGTTTTTTCAAGACTTAAGTGTTCACCCCATGACTGAACGTGTCATCACAGCGAACAAACACCATTTACTCTGTTTTGTATCTCAAGTGCCCAAGCAGCCCCTGGATATGAGCCAATTAAACACGGCTGCCTGCGAGACAGAACCATTGCTTTTCAAGCCGCCCTCGAAAGAGCAAGCGAAAGTACCGCCCCACAGGCAACCCGCTCTCCGCGCCCTTCAAAAGACGCCAGATTAAGTGATTCATCAGTATAGTTCCCTTTTTGTTCATGTTCAATTCCGGCAGACCCCCGCTAACGTTTATGCCAACTCTCCCTAGGAATGTATTGATAAGGATCTAAATCTCAATTTGCGCAGCTCACAAACTCACCACGAAGCTCCTTGCGGCATTGTGTGCTGTGTGGTGGTTTATCTCGCAACTGAAATCGTCAATCTCCAAGTGGGTAATAGGAGTCTTGATGATCTAGACGTACACCATCAAGCCTTGAACTCGTGCTATTTCACCACGCATATTGTGGCCTCTGTATCGCGGTGCCTTACACTGCCCTATCTGTTCTCCTCGTCCTAGCAAAAAGCATTGCCCTTACTCTGATGGCACCGAACACAATACATGGAATTTTTATCGGAGTCGAGGCCATGATTGACCGAACTCCAGAAATGTGAATACAGAAAACGAAGAAACACAACAATAAACCCTATTTCTCATCAGCGAGAGATTGTCAAGGGTCGCTTAGCTCAGGAGGTAGCAGCAGATTGTCTATGAGCAAAGCGTCACATTCGTTTTTAAGGTCACCGCTGCTCCTCCACCTGAGGGTTGATGTGTCCCTTAACCGCGTAATGGCTCCTGACAAGCTGCACTGTCACCTTAACGGATAGAGTTGATCTGCCGTCAGTGGTATCACATGAGTGAGTAAGAGCAAATGTGACAGGTGCCGCTTTGGATAAAAGAACGAATCGTACTAAATGCGCCTAGAAATGGTGAAGAAGTATATCAGTGCTGTAACTTCTTCAAGTCACTAGGATAACTCAGCTATGTGAGGAGAACAAAATGCAAAAAGAGATCCAGAAATCACACATTTGTCTCGATGGCGGGCTTTAGAATTTTATGCGCAGACATAGTATGGTGGTAAACTTAGCTCATTGGTCTCATGAGAGTATCCTACTTCTCTCTCCTCGTCTCCACCGCTGTATGAGAATGAAACCATGTATAGACTCCTATAATCAGTATCAGAAGACCACGTGTCCGACAACCTCAAACAGTCACACTCCAAAACTCCAGTAGGCCAAGAGCCTAAGATGGAGCTAAGTCAAAGGGACCACCAGAGAGACAGCCAGAATTGTTAGATCTCTGCACCAGGCTCGCATAAGTGTCTGAATCTTGCATAGGTTAGCAGCTTCGATGTGAGAAATCCAACTGTGAGAGGCAAGTCCTGACGGAAATGAGTAAGACATACAAGGAACGACTCATGTATCTCTTTCAGATGGGGCTCCACGCAAAGATCCTACCCTTTGGGACAATAATGATGTATATGCGAACGACGGAATGAACCACAAATCCCAGACTACGCACACTGTCGGGGACTATGTGAATGAAGCCCAGAGAGCTGGCGACCAACATATACAAAGGCTACCTGATCAGTTAACCACTACTACGCCAAGGAGCTCAGAATCTAGCAGTGCCCAGATCGTGTCCCCTGCTTAAAGCCACGCTGCATGTTCCGGGCCGATTAAGATTTGCGTAGAGCAAGCATTTGTTGATCGATGGAAGATCGGGAGTTGGAGAATTTCCCAGCATATGCCAGATGAAAATCAAAAATAATTTTCTGGATTAAAAGTAACTGCACACTTGTAGTTAGTTTGAGGTCGAAAATGACATGGAGTTTCAGTCCTAAAAGGATCACCGATAGCCTACAGATGAGACGTGGGGTCGGCAACAGTGCATGCTCTGACTGGTTTCTCATGCCAAGGACCACGACCGTCTGATCCGTGTGACGAGAAAGATCATGAATACGGCCGACTGGGATCGTGTGGGAGATTTTGAGTGAAAGACCTCCTTCATCACCAGGGCACGTAAATCGAACGTGTCTGTGGTCTGTTCATGAATGACACCCAATGACCCAAACACACCATCCCGGGGCAACGAAGGAGTGGCTTCGGTTAAGAAGCATTTCAAAGATCCTGGAAATGGCCTAGCCAGTCTCTCCAGAGATCTAACCCCAGTAGAAAATTCTTTGGAGGAAGTTGAAAGTCCATGTTTGCCAGCGAAGCCCAAAAACAATCACTGCTCTAGAGGAGATCTGCATTGAGGAATGGTGCCAAAATATTAGCAGCACAGTGTGGGAAAACCTTGTAAAGACTTACAGAAAACGTTTGACGTCTGTTCATTGCCAACAAAGGGCATGTACAACAGTATTGAGATGACCTTTTGTTATTGACCAAATACTTATTTTCCACCATAATTTGCAAATATATTCTTTAAAAATCAAACAATTTCTACACTTTTCAAACAGCATATCGGCAAACACATACGCCGACACCATATGTGCCGATAAAATTGGCCAACTGATATCGGTCGGACTCTAGTGCACACCTTGTTCTCTTCACCTGTGGTTTTGCCCTTTTCTGGACCAATTATATCCTGTAGCCATGCCCTCCCATCGATGGTTCTATATGAGACCATTAGGATCCTCCAGGTGGGCTTTGACGATTCACAGGCAGCCACTCATTCTAAGGGTTTCCTACCTGGCCACTCATTCCTGTGGCCATTATCTCATTTAACCTAAGCCAGTTGCCTCACGTCAGACCCGAAGCTTCCGCTAGGTGACTTTGTTCTCCCTCTCCCTGCTGGGTTTGGGATGCGAGATCCAGGAGCCTTCAAAAGGGATTGTTTCATCAGGAGCTCTGCAGGGAAGACCCCCACCTCACCACCCACAGCAGGGGACAGGGATGGGGGGCTCTGGAATGATAACTAAGGGTGTACCCGGAGCTCTGGAGCCAATCTGTCTACCTCCCGCGAAATCATTCCATTATATCTTGAAACAGGCATTTGATCCCCAAAAAATAAATTAGCATTCATCATCAAATACTCTTCTCCTTGGCAAACCTGCACATGGAAGAGGGGTAGTGAACACAGGAAGCTACCATAGGGGTTCAAAACCCCTGCTGACAGTCAAATCAAAGGCAAAGGGAGGACAATCCTCCCCATCTACCTGGCTGTTTCCCACCAGGCCTTGGCCCAGCATCGGCAAGTTTTAGTTTCCTACAAGTCACTCTGGGGTGCACTTGTCCCCTTTTGATTAAACAGTGGCAATGGTACGTTTTGAGTTTAGTTTCACAGACTTGATAGGGAGTTCATTCACCCTGGAATTCCTTTTCGTATTCCAGGGTGAAAACTGTATTATTTTTTTGCCTTTTAGTAACGTCTTCTCACGCCAACATAAACAGTCGGGTTTCACCCATCACTTGGTAATCACAAACCCGAAGAAGACCAAATCCAAAACAATGCTTCTGTCCCACAAGGCTCCTCAAAGGGCGAGGAGAAGGTGTACTTTCCAAGGGGTGCACACATTGACCAGACCAAGACCTGCCTGGCTGTTCTTCTTACTCTTTCTTTTTCCAACCATTCTTCTTTTACATTCTGGAAAAGAATCCAAACCGAAGCTCTCAGTCCTGAGACATGAAAGTCAGACACAAGCACAGAGATGTCAATCTTACCTTACCGCATCGATACCCTCTGGTTCTGCTGGAAAAGGAAGAAAGGGGTGGGGGGGGCGGGCTGGTGTGTGTGTGTGTGGGGGAGGGGGGGGGGGGGCGGGGGGACAGGGCACAGATGATGATGGAGCGGTTGTCAGGGCGCCTGTCTTGACGAAGACGGCGGCCGCTTTATAAATCACCACTGTCCCCGGGAGGAGGACCTGAGGTTTTTCCTCCTTTTTCCCTCCCCTTGTTGAGGCTCTCACCCTCGGAAGAGGAGGAGGCGGAGGAGGGGGGGGGGGCGACAAAGCCATTTGTCAGGAGCACATCTGCATTCAAACCATATGGAGGTTGACACGTCGGAGACTGACAACTCTATCGGCCCGTTGCCAGGGAGATGGGTGTGTGTGTGTTTGTTTGTTTGTGAGGCAGACGAGATACTACACTATTTTTGCAGCTGGTTTTGTGTTTTTATTAAAGAAATCTTTCATTTACTTACCTACTTTCTACCTATAGTTATACATAGGTATAATATATATATACCAGAACAAGGTAGAGCAGATGCAAATGCAGTATATATATGTGTGTGTAATCCTTTTTTGTCTTTAAGTATCTTCTTCTTACGCTCCAATCATATGGGTATGAAAAATACCAGTGTGTGTGTGTGTATGTATATATATGTATATGTATATCTTTATGTATGTATGTATCTATGTATTTATGTATATATATGTATATATACACAGTGTGTGTACAACCTCAAACTGCATTGGTCCGATGTCCATCAGAACAGATACGCTCTGCAGTATAGCTTCTATATGATCTTAAACATGAGACCAGCTCATTCCTAGTCGGTCTCTTTCCCAGGCAGGGAGGTGGTGGGGGCGGCTGCAGCCTAATGAGTCAGAGTGTCCGTTGGCATCAGCGGCGGACTGTTGTTTCACCGTCCTCGCACGCCGACGGCGGGCACTCGTCAGCTTGGCGGCCCGGTAATTGACCCTCAGCAGGACTCACCGTTGGTGCAAAGTGACACCTCTCTCGCCACAAAATGCGTTCACTGACATATTCAGCCACCGGCCTGGTTTTACCGCGAACACGTAGCAACGTTGTATCCCGAAACAAGTGCTTGTTCAGAAACATTCCCGCGCTAATGGCCGTGCTGAGAGAAAAGTAGCACATTATCATGCCAGTTACTCTCAGGGAACAATGACCCACTTCTTTGACTGTTATGGGGCCAGTTGTTGACAGGTTTGGATATTGATTGTTCCGTGCCCATTTCAGTGTTTTCGACATTTCTGATTTTTTTCTGACATGGCCTGTTGATGTGCCTTGTGGTTGTATTTTGGTCCCTTTACAAAATGATTTAGCCTGGAAAATAATCCCTTCAAGTAATGTCAGAAAATGTGTTGTTAAATAGTCATTAATAAGTCATTCAATATTGCTCGTACAATATAGTCCTATAATTGATGACTAGCAAGTCAACTAACTAGACTGTCAGCTAACTGAAGCCTGCTAACTAGCGTTGGATAGCCTGACAGCTATCTCTAGCTAAAAGGCTATAAAATGTCAAAGAAAAGAGTGCATGAATCAATATGACATATTTTTACAGAACAAACTCTGTATTAGAGGAGGTAACTGTCACAACAGAGTCCCTGAAACATAGAGTGGATCGCTGAAACACAAGCGTTATTATTGCCAACTGTGCAAAATGCTCTGTAACAACTAAAATTCATCCATGTTTTTATTTTTCTTCCGTGTCAAGTAAAGATCACAAAGCGGCAGAACGGTGCTGCCGTAGTCATCCATTAATATACAAAAATGAAAGTCAAAACTAAAGTGTTTTAACGTGTTTTTTTACAACAATTCTTGGTAAAAATATTGTCGCTTTCGCTCCTTTCATTTTCCAGATGTCGGAAACAAGACAAAACAATTTGTCTGCCTTGTCTTTTAACACAAATTACAGATGCAGCAACACTGAATGCAGAACAATGAAGAGAGAGAGAGAGAGAGAGAGAGAGAGAGAGAGGAGAGAGAGAGAGATAGAAGAGACAGAGAGGATAGATTACAGAAGAGTGAATGAGAGAGAGAAGAGAGAGAAGAGAGAGAGAGAGAGAGAGAGAGAGAGAGAGAGAGAGAGAGAGAGAGAGAGAGAGAGAGAGGTGGCAGAACAACAGGATAGATTCAGCCGTGAAGCTTGTAAACACCTTCAGCTGGTGGGAGCTATTAGAAGACTAGGGAAGGGGGGAGGCGGGGGAGGGGGAGGCGGGGGGGAGGTGTTCTCTTCTCCTGGCAACTGTGCCTGAAACGCTATCCGGGAAATCACTCTCGCAGTGGGGCCCGGCTCAACCAGCGTGGGGGAAAGCAGTTGTGACTGGAAGACGGGTATCGTCAGGGAGAACGAACATCAACAGACGCCGCGAAAGAGACACAGAGGACTGGTCCCCGGTCCGTGATAATGAAGACGCATCGTGTTGCCGGTGACCCATGACAATGGAGGATTTCGGTGGTCTTCGGTTGTGTTTGGTGTTTATTTTTCGCCGACTTTTGGGGCTGTGTTTTGGCAAACGTGCAAAAGACAGAGTTTTATTATCGGAGGGAAGTTGAATATTCGCTGAAGGAAAACTAAAGAGAAGTCAATTTATTGTTTGAGTGCGTATCTTTCACTGCCTGTAATCCTTACAGTTGGAGACCACTGCTGCAGAATACAAGATTATTACCTCAATGGCCAGTGCAAAGACGTCAAAACAAATATCTGAATACTGAACTGAGATTCGAATTCTTACCTAACGAACAATATCTGAAATATCAAACATTCATATATTCTCATAACCTTGTCTGAGTACTCTAATAAGTAATACTCTAATATTCTGCTTACCTTGTGAGGCCACAGTGTTCCTGCGAGTGTCCCCATGGCCCCATGGCCCATAACACACAGCGCTATGGGCCATTATTAGCATTCTTCTTTTTTTTTAAAGGTGTATTAGCAGGAGGACCGCTCGCTGCTGCTCTCACAATTTTATGCAAACGCCAATCAAGGTCTTATCACCGCACAGCACCGCTCCACGTCCGACGGGCCGGAGCCGGCCTCCTATTCTTCAGAACGCGGGCCGGGCCCATTAGCATGAAATTAGGGCTGTTTGTAGAAAGCAATGAAGGCGGGCGAGGGACTGCTCTTCGTTTACTAGTCTAAATGTCATTTCTGGTACAGAATTCTGCTTGCGTCGCGCTGCTTCACTTAGCAGCAATCTGTCTTTGAGTGCCCTGTCTCAACCCCTCTGCGTGCTCTCTCTCTCCCTCTCTTTCGTTCTTTACCCGCCTCGCTCGCTCGTTCTCTCTCTCTCACTTGCTAGCTTTCTCCTCTTGCTCGTCCACCCGTCGCTCTTCCTTCCACCCGCTATCTCACTTTTTCTCTGTCGCCTTTATCTTCTTTCTCTCCTTTCTATGCTCTCTCCATCCTTTAGTCTCTCTCTCTCTCTCTCTCTCTCTCTCTCTCTCTCTCTCTCACCCCTTCACTGTTCCGCTTTGTCTCCCTCTCCTTCCTCCATTCCTTTTCTCACCCGCCCTTGTCTCTCTAATCCCCCCTTGTCACTCCCTCCCACTCTCTCTCGTTCTCCTTTAGTCTCACTCTCTCCCTCGCCTATTCTCTCTCTGATACCCCCCTCTAGTCATTTTAGCATACGCAATGGTGTGTGTGGGAGTGTAAGTATGTGAGTGTGTGTGTGGGTATGTCTATAGATGCGTTTCTCTGTGTGTGGGTATGTCTATGGATGTGTTTGTGTGTGTGTGTGTGTGCGAATATCGGGTGATGTGTGTCTGTTTTAAGCTGATGAAATCCTCAGCCCTATTTGAGCCCTTTGCATCACTGTTTCTGACAGTGAAGTACAATCAAAGATTCAGCAGACCCTGAATTACTGTAGTGTGTGTGTGTGTGTGTGTGTGTGTGTGTGTGCGTGTGCGTGTGCGTGTGTGTGAGTGTGTTTGTGTGCATGTGCACCAGTGCTGATGTGTTTGTGTGTGTGTATGTTTTTATATCTTGAGTGTGGGTGTGTAAGTATGTATATGTAGGCACATACTGGTCTAACTAGATAAACCATTTGGATAAATTGGTAATTAAGCATGCCTAATTACACTCGTCATACTGCCCCCCCCCCTCTCAATCCCTCTTTGCCTTTCCCCCCAGCCCTATCCTCCCTCACCCTTGCGCCCACAGACGTGTCTCTGAAGATAGAGCACTCCCATCACATGTCAGCCAGAAGGTTGTTGGTTCATGGTTCCACCTTGTGGCAAAGTGTAACAGGCAAGGCAGGTACCCCAACACCCAGTAATCTCTCTCTCTGCGTCTGTGTGTTGGAGTGGTTGCATCAATATAAAGGTGCTTTATTAATGCAGTACGTTTAGCATTTATTGACGGAGCTCACCTCCAGCGTTACCACAGCGGCACAGACATGGCACGTGTGATTCCAAAATGCCTGCCGCCGGGCAGTTCAATAGATACACACAAACTCACTCACACATGCACACGTAAACACAGACTCGCTCTCTCTCAAATACTGATATTAGGACACACATGCACACATAAACACAAGCTCTCTCTCTCTGAAATACAGATATTAGGACACACAGGCACACATACAAAGACACACAGGCTGAAATACAGACTTTAGGGAAAACTCAATCACAGACACAAAGGCAGACAAACACACTCGACACACCTACACAAAGGCAGACAAAAACACTCAACAAACCTACACAAACAGGCAAACACATACACAGACGCCGCTTTAAGACGCACACTTGGATTGCCTTACAATGTGTAAGGGGAATAGTTTCCATTCCCCTTACACATTTGTCACTGAATCCCCAGTCTTCTCGTCCACAGCTCGTCAGCGGGCGAACGACACTGATGCTATTTTCCATGTGCTTTTATTGATCGCCAAGGCAGCGACCCGTGCGGCCTATCGATCTGTTTCAAAGAATCGGTGTTGATTTCTGAGCATTACTTTCATACATTATGCATCGTTGATTTTTTTATCTCAGTGGGCCCATATGTTTATTTATATCTATGAGGCTTTATCTCTGTTTAACGGTCTTTCGAACTATAGAACATATATCTATATGTGTCGGTCTTCCTATTTGTCCATCTAACGTTATCGGTTTTCTCTGTCTGACTTTACGCAGGGTCAAAGTGTTAAGCGTTTTATTTATGTTAGTTTAAATATTTGGTGTTCATTTTGGATCCTGCTTATGTGTTTTATTCATGTTGTCTATTAAAGCAACAATTTATTTTGGAACCATTTTTTTTTCTATTTGTTAAAATTCTCTTTACATCCCGACCACAATCAATCAATTAATGCTCTGACAAAGAATATGGATAAATAAATCTGGCAGTGTCTGTCGCAGGCCTTTAATAAACCTGTTGTTTCATTTAATCCGTCCCATATTAAGATATTGGATGGTCTAACTACATACCAGTCTACCTGTGCACTCATCAAGCATGACCCAAGTCTAGCTAAGAGGATGAGCTATGCTAAAGCTAGCGAGCTAGTCCCGTGGTTAGGGGGGGTGGCTCAGAGGCCTGGAGGGAGATGCTATTTCAAAATCGAGCTTACCCTGGCTTGTTTTTTCATACCCTACCTTTAATTGTCTTTCTGGCTATCGATCCTTCTTCTATTTACCTTCTATTTGTACGAAGACGATGATATCACCTACGATAGTGACATCATTATCACATGGCGAATCAGTTCTTGATGCTAGCGGCGTCTGTTTCAAACGACCACCCCTAACGTGAACCAGTCAGTTCCTTCCTGCCCCAGTGCCTGTTCGCCCCCCCCCCCCCCCCCCCTCGTCATCCACCACACGTGACCCCCATTCGCCCCCAGCTCCCTTCGTTAGCTACTTCTAAATGGTAACGGCAGTCATACCTTACATTCTCACTTTTTTTCCATCAGTCGGGGGTGGTGTCCTTGAATACTAATCCCCCCCCCCCAACCCTCAGTCCTACCGGCGTTCGCTGGGAAACGCAGGGAACCCGCGGAGGGTGAAATGAGTCCGTCGTTCAGTGCTTAGGAGGGACCCTGGGGGCCCCATGCGTCTTGCGGCTGTCAGCCTCTGACCTTTTGTGTATCCCCGCCTGCTTTCTGGGTTTGTAGAGCGCTCCTATATGTCACACTCCGTCGGAAGAAAGGCCAATCGTCTCCATTCACTGCAGACAGCCGGTGACAGGGTGAATCTCATGAGGGACCTGAGCTACTGGGGGATCTCTCTGATTCTTTCTCCGGTTACACGGAAACCGGCCCTTGGGTTATCATCATGGAGTCCGGAACACCCCCCTTTTGGCTGTTTTATTATTAGATATATGTCATAACACCCACAAAAACAAACGTTTTGTTTGCTGGCCTGACATTAGAATTCTGTAAAGATAATGACACATATTCCACAATGTTGAACTGGGACTCGATCCATCAGACACCGGGACAGCGTTCTGACGAGCGGGGCCATATCAACGTACATCAATCTCTCTTCTCCCCGCCGCGGTGTGCTCACGGGGAGGGGTTGAAGGGCACGACCTCGACCTTGGTTCACGCGGCCTGGTTCATCAATCATCACCTCGTGAAGGGTGACGTTCGCTTTGAGCTCGTCGGACAATCTACATCTCAATCATGGAAGAGGAGCAGCGTGTTGGAGGAGCTCAGTGACCCCCGCTGGAGGTTTTGTGCTGTAGAAATGTTGGGGATATCCGAGTGCACTAACAACTAGGGCAAGAATACACACGGCTTTCATGCAACCAAGGCTTGATGTGAACATGATACATTTATGGCCAAAAAACTGAGAACTGAGACAGACATTTGTTCGAAAAACATTTTACCATCATCCCTGGCTCCCTTCTACACTCAGCCACCACAGAAGACATTGAATATCAGCGTGTGGCTCACCGCTGTGCGGAACGAGATCAATTCGCAAAGTAGCGGAACCGGCTTCAAAAGGGGGTGGAGCAGAAGGTGAGGGGTGGTTAACTGGGTTGCCAGATTAATGTGCGGGAACAAGTTGTCAGACGCCGGGACAGGGCTATATTCTGCCATGTGACACGCTAACCGCATTCATTTATTTTCGCAAGCTTGTGCTAAAACTGTCAAGTGTACATAAAGACGGCAGGATGGATCCCCCCCCCCGCGCGAGAAAAAACAACACGATGATACCGCCACCACAGCCAGGACGGAACATGCCTCATGCCCAAATGGTTGGTCGTGTTTTTCTTTTTTTCTCTGTTGTATGTTTCATTTTTGGTCCACCGAGCACCTGGAACAAAATCAATATTTTCATGGCCACTGGACTGTACCTCCCCTCCTGCCTCCTCCTTTGTCTCACGGAGACCGAGACCGTTGCTATCGTGTTAAAAATATAGGCCTTCCCTCCAGTTAACCAGCCTGACATTGGTTGCCATCTCTCTCTCTCGCTCTCTCTCGCCGTCCGTCTCCCCCTCGTCTCTCTCTCTCTCACCCTCCGTCTCCCCCCCATCCCTCCATCGCTGCCTTTTTCCAGGGAAAGAGTTTTGTTCTTTTCTCCCATCTGGCCTCATGTCATCATCAGTTTTTCACAGGAGGAAGAGGGGGAAGAGGAGGAGGAGGAAGGCAGCGGAGCCACGGAGGCAGTGGCTCGTCACAGGTTTTTGATCCGCAGACCGACGGAGAGGTGGGGAGGGGGGGTGTTATGATGGGAGTAATGTGCTGTGGCATCTCGTTCTCTCTCTCTCTCTCTCTCTCGCTCTCTCTCTTGCTCTCTTTCTCACTCTCTCTCTCTCTCTCTCTCTCTCTCTCTCTCTCTCTCTCTCTCTCTCTCTCTCTCTCTCTCTCTCTCTCTCTCTCTCTCTCTCTCTCTCTCTCTCTCTCCCTCCCTCGTGTCCTACCTCCCCCGTGGCTCCATCACCTCCCCCCTCTGACACCGCCTCCAGCGCCGTCACACCACTGAGCCGTAGCCCCGCTCTATTAACGCACTGCCGAGCAGCGCCAGTGTACGTAAACCAGGTGTCCATATAGTAATCACCATGCTACCGCCCCCTACACACACACACACACACACACACACACACACACACACACACACACACACACACACACACACACACACACACACACACACACACACACACACAGGCGCACAGATCCGGACAGGGATACAGATGCCAACACACCACACAGACACACATTAGTTAACATGCTAGCATAGGCTCACAACCAACAATCACACGCGTGCGCAGTAACAAGTTACAACACGCAAGACATACAGACACAGATCCAGAGGGATACAGCTGCTAAGACACCACAAACACACATTAGTAAACACACTAGCATAGGCCCTCCACCAACAAGCACACATGCACTTTAGTAAATTAAAACATGCAACAGTGGCCGGGGCTCTTGGCATGTGATACAGTGTTCTTACGCAAGGAGGAGAGTTCACGGTTACTTATCTGAGCATTACTTTCATACATTATGCATCGTGCTTTGCAGTTGGCAGTCGCTTTATGCTAACCTGCATCATCCTCTGGACAGAAGCACTACTCTCTGCCTCCATGGCCAGCATTAGAGAGTCTCTTTCATACCTTAGGAGTACCTTTCAAACCTTCAATAACTTAAGAAATCTGAAGGGAGTGAGTGGGTGCTGGTATGTGTCACTACAGTCAATTGATGTTTGTGTCAGTCTCTCTCGCTCTCTCTCGCTCGCTCTCTCTCGCTCGCTCTCTCTTCTCGCTCTCTCTCTCTCTCTCTCTCTCTCTCTCTCTCTCTCTCTCTCTCTCTCTCTCTCTCTCTCTCTCTCTCTCTCTCTCTCTCTCTCTCTCTCTCTCTCTCTCTCTCTCGCTCTGTTTCTCTGTCTCTCGCTCTCTCTCTGTCTCTGTTTCTCTCTGTTTCTGTTTCTTTCTGTTTCTCTGTCTCTGTTTCTCTGTCTCTTGCTCTCTCTCTGTCTCGGTTTCTCTCTGTTTCTATTTCTCTGTTTCTCTCTCTGTCTCTGTTTCTCTCTCTGTGTCTGTGTCTGTTTCTCTCTGTCTCGCTCTCTCTCTTTCTGTGTTTGTGTGTGTGTCTCTGATAAAGGTCATGTCTTGTGGGACACATCACTCAAGTCTGTGTCCTCCATTTGATGAACTCCTTCTACTGTCTATTGTCTTGTCTTCCCTGGGTCAGTCAGTGAATGAATCTGATGAGGAAACGCAATCCGATGTTGTAACGTTGATGCGGTATTACTTTACCTAGCTCCTTAACTACAAAAGGAATGATTGTATTATAATTGATTTACCTAATTACCAGTGGATTTCCATTTAACCCCCTACTGTTGCCATTGATTCTTAAATTATGACTTTTGCCTCAATCTGGCTCTGAGATTAACATCTTGATTGGGTTGGTTATTTTGGTGTGGTGGAGTACATTTTAAGATACTTTTTTTGGTACAACCGAAGAATGTTGGTACTATCAAGAGAGACTACAGAGAGAGTTATGTACACCGTCCGATTTATGCAACTGGGAATCCTTTTAAGCCACATGTAGCTGCTTAATGGGCGTGTAAAATGGAAATAAGATGCTTGGCAAGCAGCAGAACCCCGGTTAAGAAACCATGGATGTGTGTGTGTGTATGTGTCAGTGTGAATGACTTGACGGATGTGTACCAGAGCATGTAACCTATACAATAGGCCTGTAAAGAGGCTTCCATTCATTCATCTGGTGATATTAAGTTGATCTGATCAGAAAACATAAAACACTACAAATTAATATTACTGATGAAGATGAATTGAAGATTCAAACACACTTCCACGGTTTCTCAGCCAAGGTTCTGCTTCTTGCCAAGCATCTTATTTCCGTGTCCCATGCCCGTTAAGCAGCTCCGTGTGGCTTAAAAGGATTCCCAGTTGCATAAATCTGACATTCTGTTGGGCACCCAAGACCCACACAGGTGTGTTTGCAAGCTGTGTTTAGCATACATCCGACCATCCAATAATTCACACGCTCACATGCAAACAGATTCCCCTGTTAATGTGCGCATGATTGTGCACACACATTAAAACACAGACACACACCCACACACACACACATACACACGCACAGAATCACAGGCATGGATACGTACACAAACGAATATGCTGAGACAAGCAAGAGCATGGATTAAAACTCTTCCTACATAGACACAAGCTTGAACCAGCAGACCTGCATGCATAGATAGACAAACAGACACGCACACAAACGCACACCAACCACACACATGCCAACACCTGTGCCCGCTGAAACACACACAGCAAACCACACACACTTAAACACACATTCCTACACACAGGGTTCACTTGCACGCATCACACAGGCATGCACACGCACATACATGCAAACTGCTGTGCCTGCAGAAACACAGACTTAAACACACATTCCTATGTGTGAAAGATACCCTTGCACGCAACACACATACACACACACACACACACACACACACACACACACACACACACACACACACACACACACACACACACACACACACACACACACACACACACACACACACACACACACACACACACACACACACGTCTTCCTGAACACACATGCGTCCCCATACCACCACACAGCCCCACACACATACTCCAGATAGATGTTGCCTGGAGAGAGGGATGTTTTTCCCTGGATGATGGTTTTATGTGTGAGCTCCAGGTGAGCTGTATCTGCCCGGGCCCCGGGGACATTTAAGGAGCGGGAACCAAACAATTACCTCTGCATGGGTAGTTATTTTTATTAGGCCTCGCGATCCGAGCAGTTGTAAAGGCAGACTTGATTGAAAAGAGGACAGTGAGGAGGGGAATATAAGGGAGCGTTTCTTGTTTACCTGTCCATAATACAGTCAGGAGCAATGGGCCGCAGCCCCATCCTTCTGCCGCAGGGACCTTTACGACCAATATTACGGCGTAGCATGAAGGCAGGGGTGGCTGCGGTATCCAATACCGCTGCTAGTAGTACTATGTTTACTGCAACCATTGAATACAACTAATGCTCAGCAGCGGCAGAATGGCCCAGGAGTGAAATACTATCCATCAGCAACACTACTACTTCTGCTACGTATACTATAACCCCTTATGTACTGTGCTTACTACTGCTTTTGCTAGGACTTTGAGGATTATTACTAGCACTAGTATTAATAAAATTACAACCAAGTAATAATGATGCCATGACAGATTCACTTATATTGCTGCTATTGTTGCTTCTGGTACGTATCTCTTCTCCTATAGTACCGACAGTCGTACTTGGACTACTGCAGTATGAATGCTACACAGTAGTACTCCTTGGGCAAGTGCCAGTGTTGTCGTCGAATAACACAGTCCTGAGTCTGCGGGTCTGGGTCACCAGATTTAAGTCTGAAAATAACACGGCTGTCACCATTCTGAGTAATGTTAACGCAGGCGTCCATTTTGACGTCCTGGCAACGCAAAAAAAACCAAGCGGCGGGAGTGAGTGATTGACACACGCGTGGCCACGATGTGAGTAAAGCAAATGGAAGGGAGGGAGTGGCAAACACAAGTAGGGCCGCTGGATCGCGGAACTGTTTGCACTCTCATTTCAGCTGCAATTACACATCATTATTTCCACATTACCCGGCCGTCCATCTGGCTGTGGGGGGGGTGCCTGGGGGACGCCATGCATCCAAGACCATTGTTAGAATGTGGTAAGACTCACCTCTCCACGTTACCGGGCAGGAATAGAAGGGAGAAGAAATGCATTCAGCACAGAGAGAGAGACATGGAGCTAGAGCTTCACAGGGAGGTTTTATGGTACATTGATATACGTCTGTATTGTGTTTTATTGTTGTACTTTCTTGGTGCTTCATGTTTTATTCCTACACTGTAGAAAGAGCATAGTTGGACCCATTTAAATGGCAGATTTTTGAATTGCAAAAATTGAATATGTATTTTTTAAATCAAACAAACAAGTTTCATTAACACAATTTCTCTGAGTCAGGGGTGCTTAATCATTCACTTTCAAATGAACATTTGCATTAATCCAACTTAAATTATATATAATTGAGTTTGCCAAATTTCTCAATGTCATCATTTCTTTCCCCAAAAGTTGCATCCTACTCATTTACAGCCTAATTGTATGGTTTCAGGGAAAGACCATTTTGTAGCAACCATAGTGTTACATTATACATATACATTAAATGCATAAACAGGTTACATTATTAATGTCATTATTATTCTAACAGTCACAGTGTTATCACAACGGTCTGAAAGGTGCAAGTATATGTAAAGGGATGCAGAGTTGGGCAATGAGGCGAAATGGTGTAATCGAACATTAGAGAAGAAAATACATAAGAAAAGTCCCTGATATTAGTTTTGAATTAGAACAAATTGAAATATTAAATAGCATAGTAAACAGACCTGATAACCAATAAAACTAATTTATCAGCACAGCCATAATAACACACAAAACAAAAATATTAACACAAGAGTTAGTTATTGTGTGCTCGAGCCATTAACACAGCTTCTGCTCTACAGACAGAGGTTGTGTAACCGTTTTCTGGATCACATCTAAACCGAAATAAATCCTTTCCACACAAATAGAAGGCAAAAAAAAAAAAGCTCAAACAAATCAGTGTAAACGCGTATCTCATTGTGTTTTGGGGATTGTCTGTTGTGTCTATGTGACCATTCCTACACGCTAAACGCTGATGTGCTTGCACAACATGGCAGGGGCAGGAACGCATCTCAGTGCGTCGTCACTGCGAGCTTTGAAGTCTGCCACGCAGATTTGAGACTTTGGGAGCCACCTTGCGTCGCTGAAGCTGCGCGATGATTCTCAGAAAAGGGAAATGAGCAGGATTTGGATAAGCTCGGTTGAGTGCCTATATCAGACCAAGAAGCAGGGCCCAAGCTGAAGGGACTGAAGCCAGTTCAGGCAGCACCTCCGCACCGCCCATGACGGAGCCAATGTCTTCAGGTGGTCCCCCCAGTCCTCTCTCCCCCCCTCCGACTGACAGGCCCTGCCAAGTTGGACAGCTCCAGGTTCCTCTGAGCCGCTGTCCCTCCCCAGACCTGCAGGTACATGACTATTCATGACCCGGACACTTTAATTCCTTTAAAGCCCTAACTTCTTTAGGGCTTTAAAGGCGTTAAATGAAAGACCTTCTTTGGTTTAATTTTGTTTAATACCTGCCTGTACCTTGATTTAACACACCGCTCCAGCGGCACATTCTTCACAAAGCCGCCAAAATGCACCGATAATGTTAAGCTCAATTAAAACTTGCTACTGTTAGAGTGACTTGGCGGAAGTTGGTTGGCTTCAGTTGTTTTACTCAGTACTACAATTATTAAATGATATACATTTTATATTAACGCTACTGTTATGTTATGTTGCGGGTCAAATGCACCCATTTGAAGTAGACTGACATTACACTAAAGCAGAATGCTACTACTGAAATACACTGTTTACAGTGAAACATATCTCACCTTTTTCCCTCTTATAACATTTTTGGAGTATTTTATATTCGTATTTTTATATTTTCCAAGTCAACATTGTTGTAATTCCTTTGTTAAGAGAGAGAGAGACAGAGGGAGGGAGAAAGGAAAAGAGGTCTAAGGGCAAATCAAATTGTTTATTAATCCGTTTGATGAGGTGGGTGTTCCCATCGCTGGCGTGGAGAATCTCTCCAAGGTTAATGAGGACAGAGGTTCATTCACTTCCCTCTGGTGAGAATGCTAGAGGAGGAGATTGAGAAGGGGGAGGAAGGTGGTGGTGCTAGTGATGTAGGAGGTCTCTTTTGGCATTCCACTGTGGCCGACTCATTTGCAAACCCCTGCATAGCTCTCACTCCCACCCCTCCCCGTTTTAATGAAGGGGAAATGGGTTTTGTCGAAGGCCTTTCGTGTGCTCACTAAATGTGTTGTCGGAATACAAATTGGCCGCTAGAGTAAGAAAGGCCAAAGGAAATATGATTGAAAGCAATTCCTTTTGGACGCTTTCGAAGCCTTCACCGTTTTCTTAGAGTTGACACATGCACGGTATTTCAGTTAATAAACTCTTTGTTTTCTTCGGCCTGTGGTTCAGACCTGGGGAGTTGAAGGAGTAACACACACTGTGTTTCAGTCCGCCCGTAGGAGTGACGGAGATTTCAAACAAAACATCAAATTTGGTTCTCTGAATATTTTGGGGCTTTTAGAGCTAGCTTGGATACAAATAGGAGCGTTTATTTCACTCACCATTACCACTTACTTTCCTTTCCGTGATTGGCCAATTATATTATATTAATATAATTGGATAATCCATATTTTTTTATGAATGGAAATGGTATACTTTATTTAATGAATACAAATTTAACATTCTCCATGTTGAACTTCATCACAGAGTTGATATTGTTGAATGGGTTGTATAGAATGGCTTTGACACTGTTTTAGCATAACGTTTTCTCAGATAATCATATCTGATCAATTCCTATGAATGTATTTTTAGCACCTTTCCAGTCTTAACAGAGGGCTGTAGAGCACCACATCGTAAAGGTAGATGGTTCCCCCCACACAGTGAAGTGGATTGTATTCGTAGCACTACACTGTGGTAAAATATGACTCATTCTTTGTTACAGAGATGGGGGTCAGTCTCAACTGCCCCAGGGGATCATAGGATGAAAGGTGGGACTCAGGTTCTGAACTTGGTCACCCCCATACACACGCACATGCATTAGTGCAGAAACGCACGCACACACAAGCACACGCACCCAACACACGCGCACACTACTCAGATATCCCCCGGTGCACAAAAAATAGCAGTGGGTTCAAGAGTCCTTCATCGGATTCCAGTTGACAGATCTGAAGTGCGTGTGAAAGCCTCCACAGGGTTATACATGGCGCCTCGCTCGTAAACTCTGGCTGTAGTTATGTGCGCTATAGATTATTGATTTGTCATTTTGTCCTCCGCCTGTGCGTTATCGATTCGGCGGCGGCAAATATGCCTTTCGCGCACCTGGTTGATACATGAGGAGTTTATTAAGGTGTCGGAGGGTGACGTGAATGTGTTATTCAGAGCGAAGCAGAGCGAAAAAATTTGCAACCAGACTGTGGGTCTGTTCTGTGATCGTTTAAAAATATTGATCCTCCTCAAGGAGAAGAATGAAATGAAGGAGGGGGAGGAAAAAAATGAAGTGAATTAACAGTTGTATCATGAATTCTGGTAATGTAATCCCGTAAGACTGGAGTTCAGAGGAAGCGGCGTGGGTTTTCCAGTTTAAAGCGGCCTGATTGAATTCAGAACAGGCTTACATCGGGGATTTGTCTTTTGATGTTTCCCGAATCTCCCCGATCCAGTTTTTGTCCAAGTAATATTTCATATTTAATAAGCCGTGTACCGCGGTTACCTGCGCTTCCCTCGACAGACAAATCCTCCTCCTTTATCTATTTATGAAAATAATATTTTAAAAGAACACGTTCAAATATTGTCAATATCATATTGATATCATAGGCTAGGGAAGTTTTGAATCCCGGGCAAAGGGAGCTGGGTTTGAAACCCCATCGATCCCGTCCATCCAGGCCTCCTGGTGAAGGCCTCCTAATCCGCCTCCTGTCTCCATAGCGACGGCTTTGAGTTAACCCGCGGTCGCCGTTGATTAAAGCAAATGACTCGGCCTCGCTCGGCACACCTTACAGCAGCGCAGGACAACACACAAACAAACACAAACAAACAAACGCAGGAGACGACAATCGGGGAGCGATAAGTCATATTCCCGTCCTGTCTGCTGGTATTTCCTCTTTGTGTTCACTGCTCTTTCCGCCGTCCCGTGCGGCAACAGCCAAACACCGGTGACCTTCCCGCTCGTCTGAAAGCACCGCCAAGGTGTGGCGGGGAAATGTCAGCGACGGCACGCTGAGCGGTGCCACGTGGAGCCGAGACACGCCTGTTTGGGTCCAGATACCCACCTCTGAGGAAGGAGGCGGAGAAAAAAGAAAAATCTAATTAATTAATCTGACGATAGGGACGTTGCCTTGATCTCAGCTGCCCCCCTGCTGTGCCTGCCAGTAGGGAATTTTATTTATTTTTGTAGATATAATTATATATATATATATATAAAAATTGTGTTAATAGTTCACAGGAGGCCGCTCTTTGATCAGATACACGCCGTTTTATTATCGTACCAGTCGACCTGGATATTGCAGACAGTCTCGTAGAAAGTTTGACGAAACTTCTTATGCGCCCAATAAGCCGGGCATTATTATGTCTAGCGGATTGGATGTTTCAGCGGAGGATGTTTTCGCTCCTTCATTATGAGGTCTTTTACCCCTACATGCACCTTAACGACATGATTCTGAAACGTTGGATCAATTCATCTACTGAAAGACGTAACAGTGAATCTACTTGGTCTGAGCCTGCTTGGTCTAGCCCTGTACATTCGGTTGAGTTTTAACACAGTGACTGTGGATATAGATAAAAGAGTAAAATAATCAACTTCCCGTGCGTTTCCTCTGAAGGCCCCGGACAGATGGTTTGGGGCCCTCGGCCCTATTTTAACAAGGTGAACCTGTTCCACTGGCTGTTTGATCGGACTCCACGGAGGAGGAGGGACTGCCCGACTGTGACCGTGTCGCCATATCTCCCATCAAAGTGTGTTTCCTGGCTTTATCTCCCATCCCCGCTGAATCAATTATTGAAAATAGCTTTAGAGAAGACACACGCCGCCTGAATGTTTAAAATACGGTCGCTGAACGGACTGATCTTCCTATGAGCCGCTGGTTTAAAACTGTACTTCGGTTCATCGCTTCAGATGTCACGCGGTGGAAGGTGACCTCCTCTTTTTGGTTATTATTACCAGGACTGCATTCAAATTAAATGGGACTAACACTTGAGAAAATGACTTGTTATAATCAAGAGAAGCCATTCCAAACGTCTCACCCAGAGAGTGAAGACCATCTGACGTAGCGACGCTAGCCTTGTGTCGCGCCGTGACGTCCGCACAGCTCGCCGTGTCGATCGGTTCTGGATCAATTTTCACGTCGGCGTGTAATCGTCCGAACCAAGACGGATGTCCAAATGTTACCAAGGCAACGCCGTCGGAAGCGTGTTGCCTTGAACGCGTGTTCAACACTCAACCGCAGTCATCTGCTGAAAGTCATAACTGAAAACGCAGCACCTGTCTATGTACCGTGTGAAGTGTGTGTGTGTGTGTGTGTGTGTGTGTGTGTGTGTGTGTGTGTGTGTGTGTGTGTGTGTGTGTGTGTGTGTGTGTGTGTGTGTGTGTGTGTGTGTGTGTGTGTGTGTGTGTGTATATGCGTTGAGGTGCAATGCGTGGGTGCATATGCGTGTGTTGCCTGTGAAAGGGGGTGGGTGGGGGGGGGTGATGTAATGGAGATGCATGGGTCTGTCGCACACTCATCTTCCTTCTCGTGGCACAGCAGATGCTAATGTGCTACGCAAAGCTTGTGTGACTTGTAACTGCCTCCCTCTCTCTCTCCATGTCTCTCTTTCATTTTCTCACCGGGTCTCTCACTCTTCTCTCCCTCTGTCTCTCTGCCACGCTCTATATGCGTCTCTCTCCTCTCTGTCTCACTCTTACCCTCACCTCTTTCTGCGTCTTGCTTCACAGCTCTATCTTTCTCTCACGCTCTCTCCCTCCCTCTCTCTCGCTCGCTCGCTCGCTCTGTCTTTCTCTCTCTCTCTCTCTCTCTCTCTCTCTCTCTCGCTCTGTGTCTCTCTCTCGCTCTTGCTCTTGCTCTCTCTCTCTCTCTCTCTCTCTCTCTCTCTCTCTCTCTCTCTCTCTCTCTCTCTCTCTCTCTCTCTCTCTCTCTCTCTCTCTCTCTCTCTCTCTCTCTCTCTCTCTCTCTCTCTCTCTCTCTCTCTCTCTCTCATCCAGATCAGAGAGCCAGTCCCCTCTTGGCCCCCAGTCAGACCCACAGCCCTGCTGTCTGTCGGTCTGACTGGGAGAAGCAGAACGCTGGCTCCTCCAACTCCTCCGCTCACAATTACCTTCAATATTACATGTAACGTGTTTGTGTGTGTGTGTGTGTGTGTGTGTGTGTGTGTGTGTGTGTGTGTGTGTGTGTGTGTGTGTGTGTGTGTGTGTGTGTGTGTGTGTGTGTGTGCACCCTAATTTTGATAAGATGCCTGTGCAGATGGTCCTTAGGTCCATGTTTTTTTTTGTTCATATTTATTAATTTACCAATGTATGATGGTCTGTCTGTCTGTCTGCCCCATCTGGCTGTGTATCTGTATCTGTAAATCTATCTTTATATATGTAGGTCTGTCTGTCTGTATATCGAACTATATCTATCTACATCCATCTAGCTATCTCTCCGTCTATGGTAGTGTGTAGTCTCACAAATCAGACTTTCGATTTATCAACTTAAGTCTGATGGCAAACTAGCTCAATCTGGTGGTCCCTGGTTTAAATTTGTTCAAATGAACACAGTGTGGACCAGCCCACACCCTAGTAGAACACTTATTAAAATCCCCTTCAGCCCTTCACGGAAATGAGTTTGTGTTCTCTGGGTTGAGTCCCTCTGCAACAAACAAGGTGGGACTAGCTGTCTCCCCTCTAGAAGTCTGCTGTAACATAGTAGGACTGCTGTATCCGGGATGAGATGGCGGATTATCGGGCAGGACGTCAGGAGGGTCTTGCTCATGAGAACGTAGGCAGTAGGGATGGGCACGGTTATTCGAATATTCGGTTATTTGAAATGACGTGGGTATTCGACTTTAGCTGTAGCAGTTTTTTTTTAATTTTTGCCTAAAGTTAATTAAATATATTCATCAGTTATATTAATTACATATTGAACATGTATACCAATGCCATTTAATACTTGGAATACTAGGCTATACCGGCAACCTCCGTTCCAGCGAGTCTTTTCCACGGCGGGCTTATCCCCCGAGCACGTAGATATGCTCATTTCTTTGAACTAGAATAAGTGATGCAGTAGGTGGGCTTATGTGTTACTGGAAATCTTACTGATTTCGAGTGTTTTTCTTTCCTTTATTAAAATGGCTCAATAAAATTGAAGAAATTGGATTTGAATTCCTTATTTATTTGACTAATAGATGGAAAATGAATACATTTGTTTAGTGAAGGCCAGATCACGGAAGAACCTCAGGCTATATTAAGAGGGTGCTACACTTTTTCATTTTTTTTCATAGTTTGTTTAACCGGTTACTCAATTTTTTTTTTTTACCGAAATTATTGTTATGCCTTCAAATGCCCATCCCTAGTAGGCAGGGAAGCTGGATGTAGGAGGTTAACCAGTGACCGTATCGGTACTTGTATAGTTTACAGGGTATACCAGAATACACAAAACAGATTAGAACCAAATCTGTTCTTTATTGTCACCACGACATGCTTTGTATATTTGATGTGAGCTTTTGCTGATCAGCCTTGTGTAACTGTAAACTGGGGGAAAGGAGGTCTTTGTACACAAACACCCAATTTGCAGGAGGAATTAAAATGTCAACTGCTCATTTGTTCTCCCCACAAAGCAGACTCGAAGCATCTGTTCCACAAGCTCAGAAGGCAACCTTACCACGGAACCACGTGCAGTTACTCAATCAACCCAAAACGAAGCCCCGCCTCGACTCGAACAGACAGAACGCACCAGAATCCTGTTAACCTGGGGTGCTTTGTTGTTGTCCTTGGGCCTGGCTTGTACCACCTTCTCTCACACAATTGGTCACCTCTCTCCGTGTCCCGGTGTCCTGACCGAGATCCCAGACTTTAGATTAATGTTCTACAGTCTGAGAGCGGACTGGCCGGAATTGGTGAACACAAAGTCATCCAGCGCTAAAAAAAAAAAAAGTGTCGACAAAGGTTTTCAAATCAACTTCCTGTAGAACGGCAACTGCAGAAATACACTCATTAAAGCCCCCTTTCTGAACGCTGCATACACCGCGTAATGAATTTTCCTCGGTAGAATATCTCCGTAACAAAACAGGAAAACAAGGCGTAACTCCCATGGCATTCTTTATTACCCGGCCCAGAGGCTCCGTGAAGTCCTTCTGTAACACAGTAGGAACGCTGGACGCTAATATGTAATTTCACAGTCCTGCGGCGTTCCCAGGGACCTCTCCAACGAGCTCCCGGGACCCTCAGGAATGCCGCATGTATCCCGTGCCACGAGCCCCCCCAAACACCATTTGTTCCTGGTTAATTCAAGCAGGGTGGAGGGGTGTGTGCTAATATAAGCAGAGGCGGCGTGTTGAAGGCTGCTCCAATCTCCATCCAGATTCCTCTCTCTCTTTCCCAGTCCTCCGGTCGTCCGCAGCCCGGCTTTGAGCCAATTTAAATGTAATGTTCTCTTTAACCTCGGTCCGCTATCGGGGACTCCCAGGCGCCGGGGACAAGATGAAAGGAAAATGTTTATTGAGTTGTAAATATTGTAAATGGAATCATGATGTTGTGCCTCGTCCTCTCCTCTCCCCCCCCCCCCCCCTCTTCCGAGTCGCACTTCCAACTTCCAATTATGGGAGGGTAATTGAGCCCCTTTTGTCAGGTCATACCGGCCGTGTTGCCGCCGCTCAGTGCTGCTGTGATTGCTCCGTTGAAAAGCACGATAGGTTGAGTTGGGGGAGGGAGGGAGGGATGGAGAGGGAGGGGGAGAGAGAGAGGGGACGGAGAGAGAGAGGGAGAAAGCGAGAGATGGGGAGGGGGGAGAGAAAGATAGGGGGAAGAGAGAGAGAGGGAGAGAGATAGAGATGGGTAGCGAGGGGGGTAGAGATGGGTAGCGAGGGGGGGTAGAGATGGGGAAAGAGAGGGATAGATGGAGAGAGAGAGGGCTGTTCCAGGCGTTTGAAAAAAAAATTGAATAATAAAAAATAAAAACAGATGTTTGCGAGCGACCAAACAGGTTGTTGGGTGTTTACTACCGAGTGTCCTTGTGCTGCCGATGCTCGTTATTGTTTGATTGCGTTCCGTGTCAATAAAAGAATCCGTTGATATTTACAGCGTCTCTCGTGATCAGGCGAATGTGGCGGGAAGGCCGGTGTGAACATGAGAAGGAGGATACGACACGATAACAGAAATATCATTATAGTATTATGAATAATGGTGAACTGTAGACTGCACTCACAATAAAATCATACCCCAACACCAACCTGTCCACTCTCACACAAATCGTATGCACAACGGATGAGTATTGGCCCTGTACCCTGGGACAGGCCACTGGAAGTAGTCCCCTCTGCACTGTGCACGATGGATTTAGCCAATCTCCCTCGTATAAGGCAGTACAAAACGAGTTTGTGCGTGTATATGTGTTTGTATGTGTGTACGTGCTTCAGCTGAACAATGCGGTGAGTGCAGTGCTGAGCAATTAAGTGAATGTTTGTGTATAAGTGATTTGAAGTCTCAGCATAGCGATAAGCTCCGGATCGTGGGCTCATGAATATTTTACGTTAAGCTGAGAACATATGTGCATTCCTATACAAGCACTCACATCCAGGCACGTACACACACACACACGCACACACACACACACACACACACACACACACACACACACACACACACACACACACACACACACACACACACACACACACACACGCACACATCATAAGCGTCATTACAGTTCTTTGGAGAGCCGGATCCAACTTGTCAGTGACGTCACGGTGTGGAGGAGAATACGTCACCACGCGTGTGGAGTTGAAAACCTATCCCGCCTTATTGGAACTATCGCAGGGATTTCCCAAACGGTCAGAGGTTCCCAGGCTTCTTGGCAGTTCCCCTCGGTAAGACTTTCTCGTGACAACAGTCGTCTGTCACATGTTTAGAGTGGCTCTCAAACTGTGGGTCGCGACCCAGATGTCGGTCACAGCAAGAGACCAAGTGGGTCTTAAGGCCACATTAACGTCTTCTTTTCAATAATTGATTGGGGGAAATGTACACGCATTCCTACGCATCCTCACATCTGTATTTTATTTCGGTATGTTTGAAGACTCAATAGGGGCATACGGTACTCCCTTATTGTATAATTGACGTACATTTTACGCTGAGAAATGGTAATTATGTCCGGTAATGGTAAGGAGAGTATGTATTTCTCATTTTATTGCACAAATACTGGTTGACACTGGGACATAAATAATTCCAAAGGCGGGTCACGGCATGAGAAAAAAAGCGGGAATGGGAACTTGGAATGCTATGTACCCCAGCATGCTAAAAAGCCAGATATGATAAATACGCTAACATGGAAAGTACCCTAGTTCTTGCTAGCTAACACAACGTTCACGACAATTATCCTGTTGTCTAATTAAATCAATTTTAGTATTTATTATGCTCTCAATGGCGGTCATCTCCTTCAGGTAATTACTCATAACAAAAGAGGATAACAATAAGATTCATAGGAAAGGGCTTTCCTATTAGCTGGTAAATATCGCACAAGGATGTACTGTCTGGTGCCAAGTTGGATTTGCGGTTAACACACTGGAAGTTTGCAGCGGAAACGTAAAGATACGTATTAATTCACTTTGGAAGGTAAACGGCCGTCCTTATCAAATTGTTTGAATGTTAATAAAACTTAATTGATGCACCAAGGCCAAAAAAATAGTAAAATCTGTGTGCGGGTTTGGTCGGACAAACAAATGGGACGAAAAAGTCTAGTCAACACGAACACTTATAAACACCTTGTCCTTGTTTGTGATACCTATTCATAGAAAGACTCATGCCGCTCGCAGGTGTAAACAACGGCAAGCACACCCACAGCCGAACCGCCAGACAGTGTGACTTCCATCATCCCAGCGTCAGCCCGGTGAGACTCGGGTCTATTTTCAGTTGAAACAGCGCGAGAGCGAGAAAAGGAGGTGATTGTGGGGTTCCTGAGACGAAAAAGCCAGCGCAGAGAGACGAGGCGACATTGAGCTCCACTTAGTGAAGAATATATGGGCACAGATCCACAGAAGGGGAGCCCAGGGGGAAGGACATGCAAAGTGGTTGGAAAAATCATTAGCATTGTTTGCGCGTTTCCTCTCAATTATGCTAGTTCTCCCCCCTCACACCCCTCAAGTCTCCCGGCTGAACGGATTTGCAGATCGCAAAGCCATTTATCACCTGCAGCACAGAGCGATACGCATGTGCGTGCGAGTGAAACATGTGTGGCTTTTGATAATCCCAAATAAATTAATTTTATTTCGAAAAAACCCACCCTCAGCCTTTTTCGTTATTCCTCGGATCGGACAGTTTCCGGTTCTCCGTTCACGGTCCAATCACAGAGCCACAGATCATGGCGGGAGACGGGGGGGGGGGGGGATACAACGAGGGGGTTGTGCAGCTGTGACAAAACGACTGCTTATCCCGCCTCTCAATATTTATCACGGTGGAAGCCACCCCAGTCACCTCCCTCTCAAGGGCGTGATTTACGGCGTGTTCGCCCTCGCCCTCGCAGCCAAACAATCGAGCGTTCATCACCGGGACTCCTCCTCACCGCCGCCACCTCCGTCGCTTTTGTTTAATCCAAATCCAAGAGGAGGAGGAGGAGAAAGAGAGAGGGAGCCGGGGAGAGGGTTGAGGAATAGAGGGAGAGATACACAGGCTGACACACACTTGGTGAGGGAGATGGATGGGGAGAGAGAGAGAGAGAGAGAGAGAGAGAGAGAGAGAGAGAGAGAGAGAGAGAGAGAGAGCGAGAGAGAGAGAGAGAGAGAGAGAGGGAGAGAGAGAGGGGAGAGGGAGGAAAGAGAGGGAGAGGGAGAGGGAGAGAGTGTAGAAGGAGAGCAGTATATAATAAAAAAAAATAAAGAGTGGGAACCCACATCCTCTTATCGATGCATCAAAGGGGTGACACCGCCTTGCAAATGTGCTAAAGATCATTTGTAATGTTTTCCGCCTGTCACCGGCACTAATATGCCTTGCTCAGAGTCGCTCTGCCGCACCTCAGCGTGATCAATCCAGGAAGAGGGAACCCGCGCCTCACCATTAAACGCTTTGGACGCGCAATATGCAAAGCTCGCCCCGCTATGAGTGATGCCATTTTTCCTGTCTTTCTTCTCTTTCTCAGCGCCTGGGCTGCGGCAGTGTGTTGTGGGGGGGGGGGGGGTTGAACTTTTGCAACGCAACCGAAAGGCACGCTCCCCTGCATACAAAAGGCGAGTACTTTGACGCCTCGCCACTCCCTCAACGCCTTCGCTCGGCCCTGTGAGATGTGTTTTATATTTCTCCCCCCAGAGGGTGTCGGGCTGGGGTGCGGTGTCGGGGGGGGCTGGGTGGGGGTGCCGGGCGTAATGGAGGCGGGATCACAGCTCGTTATCTTTCCCATCTCACTCGGCCTCTAACGACCTGGAAGTGATTGTGAGCCATCTTTATGGTCAAAAGCTCCCCTCTTCAAATCACAGCGACTAATGGTGCCATCGGTTATGTATGCTTTAGTAATATCGCCATAACGACCTGTCGGACCAATAGGAAGAAGATATCTCGAGGTGTTTTTCGTATTGCCCATTCCCCTGACGGTCACATACATGTGGGCGACGTATCCTGATTGCACTTACACGCTGCGACCATGAAAACGCAGTCTGGGGTTCCCCTGGGTTTGCTGCAATCCGAGTCCAACGGTTGCTGGACGCCATTCGTCATGATTATTACTCACTCAACGCGCGCTCTTCCTGGGAATTCTCTGGGAAGTGCCCCTGCCCGTATGGAGGGGGGGGCTATTAAAAGGACCTCACTGGGCGATGTAATATAGTCCCATCACAGCGTTATCATCCATTACCGACATGCCATCATCTATTTTCAGTTTCCGCTAAGCAGTTTGACAACGGAGAGAGGAATCGCATGGCGGTATTCGCCGTGGCGTGTGTTTGACAGTTTGGTTTTCCAGGGTTTTCATGCGAGCGGCCATCCGGAAGGCAGAGAGTGTTTGATTAGTGACGTGTGGCGGGAAATTGGTGCGCATGAGCTGAACTATATCCTGATTATTGTCTGACTGTCAGGAGGATGAAGCGCAGAGAAGCGACGGCTTGTTAAAGACACCTTTAGAAATTAAGAATACCGCTTATTTTTTTTTAAGCGTGACAGAACATTTAAAAGAGGCCCCACTAACTATCTATCAGCAGCGCATAAACAGCACCTGTCAAATCTCGGGGGCCCCTTCAGTCCCCCCACTGATGGTTAATTTGTAAAAAAAAATACTATAAAAAAGCGAATGCCTATTATGTGTAAAAGCCTTCGTAGGTTTTTTTTGTTGTCTCGTAGCACTAGTCTCACCGGTTTGCTGTCAAAGCAAAGCGCTCAAGGCGTACGCACGTTCTTTCGTAAAAAAAAACAAAAAACGAATCGTTTGCCAAATAATATTACACAAAAAAATAAGACACTTAATGTTATCATGTCCCTGGCGCTTGGGAGGCATTCACTCTCATTTTTTTTTTCCAGTTTGGCTATAAAACTCCTTGGCACATCAAGTCCACACACATCCCACCCCCCGAGGAAATTCCAGTTTTATTTGGCCATATAAATTCCAGCTGTCGCAATCATTTCTCTACAATATATACACACAATCCCCCCCCCCCCTCCCCCAACGCAGCCTCACCCGGAGAATTCCATCCCCTCTACCGGGCTAACACAAAATGGCCGCCCTGCTGACACCTGAGTAAACCACCTAACGATATAAACGAGCTGACAGTTCTGAATGGAGATTTCAATGTTGTGTGAATCCATTACTAGAGGAAGTGGAGGGTTTTTAAAGCAGAAGTGTGGGGGGGGGATCTAAGTCCCCTTGGTTATGGCCTTTCTAGTAGGTGTGCCCCCCCCCCCCCCCCCCCCACCCTCTGGGGAGCACATTGTGAAATACTTGGTTAAGCTGTGTATTGATCTTGGGAGAAGACGTATTCGTGAAGTCCTGCGCATCATGAAAGGCGAGGCTTTTAAAGGAAGGGTTATAGTAGGGTCGCTCTCTCCCCCCTCTCTAACGCTCTCCCTCCCTCTCCCTCTCCGTCTCCCTCGCTCTCCCCCTCTCTCTTTCTCCCCCTCTCTTTCTCTCTTTCTCTCGCTCTCCCTCCCTCTCTCTCTCTCACCCCCTCTCTCTCTCTCTCTCTCTCTCTCTCTCTCTCTCTCTCTCTTCTCTCTCTCTCTCTCTCTCCTCCTCTCTTTTCCCCTCTCTCTCTCTCTCCCCCTCTCTCTCTCACCCTCTCTCTCTCCCCCCCCTCCCTCTCTCTCCCTCTCTCTCTCTCTCTCTCTCTCTCTCTCTCTCTCTCTCTCTCTCTCTCTCTCTCTCTCTCTCTCTCCCTCTCTTTCTGTCTCCCTCTCTCTCCTCCCCTCTCTCTTTCTTTCTCCCTCCCCCTCTCTCTCTTTATCCCCCCTCTCCCCCTCTCTCTCGCCCCCTATACACCGATGGTCACTACTGATACACATCACTTACTCAGCCACCCACATCGCCAGGCAGACCTAAGTAGACACACACCACAAACACACACGTACACACACACTCTTTTGACCTACCATTTGGCACAGATTCAAAGGAATGGATGCACATGAGTAAATATAACACACATGTGCACACATTAGGTTTTTTGTGGGAGGACACACACACAGACACACGCATAGCAAAGCACCACTGCCACACAACCCTCAGGCATACACAAACACACACACACATACACGTGTCTTGGAACCACTCAATACACATTTCCATGTTCAGTGCACACATCTGCCAACAGCCAGCCAGTCCTGTGCGGTGACATTCTAGCCAAGCTTAGTGTATCGCTGCAATAGCTCACCTCACTCATGTTGCCAAGAATATGTGTTTTTAGTTTGAGCAAACTTTCCGGGTCTCTCTCTGTCGCTCAGCCTCGGTCTCTCTCTCTCTCTCTCTCTCTCTCTCTCTCTCTCTCTCTCTCTCTCTCTCTCTCTCTCTCTCTCTCTCTCTCTCTCTCTCTCTCCTCTCTCTCTCTCTCCTTCTCTCTCTCTCTCTCTCTCTCTCTCTCTCTCTCTCTCTCTCTCTCTCTCTCTCTCTCTCTCTCTCTCTCTCTCTCTCTCTCTCTCTCTCTCTCGCTCTCTCTCTTCCTCTCTCTCTCTTCCTCTCTCTCTCGCTCGCTCTCTCTCTCTCTCTCACCCCACATTGTATCAGACAGAGAGCAAGGAAAATATTTTACCTTGCTCGAACACCTGAATAGCTTAGTTCGCATTAATGACACACAGGCACACATGCACGTGCCTGGGTCACACACACACACACACACACACACACGGACAAATACGGACACACACACACACATACTTAGCCAGACTGAACTGCTGTGTGTGTGTGTGTGTGTGTGTGTGTGTGTGTGTGTGTGTGTGTGTGTGTGTGTGTGTGTGTGTGTGTGTGTGGTGGGGGTTTTCCTGGTCTCTGCGGGGTGGGATTTGCATAAGGCTGCTGTCCAGGTTCTGAGGTTAATCATCTTTAGGTTATTGTTACTTACAGCGGCCTACTGCTCTCTTATCTGGCCGTGTAAACATTAATTAAATGATGGCAACCGGCGAGCAGAGAATGTGCTCTCTCCTCCTCTCGGCGGCGGCTAATTAATTAGCTAAGCTGCTGTGTTTTGGTACTATCAGGGGGACATTTTGTGCTATCTCGCTCTTTCTCTTTCGCCGGCTACTTTGGATGCGAGCGCCGAACCAAAGCCGTAAACGCTTCCAATGTTGTTCTGATATCTAACGACGAGTCGGAGGAGCAGCCAGACTTCAGCCCAGGCCAAAGTGCTACTAGTTATGTTCCCTCAGCCTCTGGCACCTGCTTTGTAGTTTTCCTTTATGCCTGACAAAATGGACAGTGGATACGTCAAAATTCATCAGAATGGTGCACACTTTTACAGACGCTTGTTTTCATTGTTTTGATGTGAACTCGATCTCTCACTTCATCAGATGTTGAAGATGCTGCCAGGCCAGGCTGTTGCACGTTACTTGTCTTGTATGCATGTGAGCTGACGAGCTGATGAGTGGGCAAATTAGGGGTTGGTATTGTTGCACACAGTATGCCCACCGTGATTTCAGATACCTGGCACAGATAGTGGTTACACTTTACTCCATATCTGCATGTATGGCTGTCTTAGGCTTAAGCGCGGTCAAACGGCAGTCACGCTCGGTGGAACAGCGGATTAAATAAAATAAAGTGTAATTAAATGTAGTCCCATTCACTTCTGGTTAACTCTTCACTCATTAGGAGAACTTCTTCAGACTCCGCCTCATGGCCTCCACGGCCTCTACATCTCTACCTCCACCCCCTACCTACCCCACCTCCACCACCCATACCTACACCACCACCACCCATACTTACACCACCTCCACCCATACCTACACCACCCATACTCCACCACCCATACCTACACCACCTCCACCCATACCTACACCACCCATACTTACCCCACCTCCACCACCCATACTTACCCCACCTCCACCACCCATACCTACCCCACCACCCATACCTACACCACCTCTACCATTCACCCCCATTACCTTTTCCCCCCCACCCCACCACCTACACCATCATCCACCAATATCCACCTCCACCATTCGCCCCATGACCTGCAGCCTACCACCACCACCACCACCATCCGACCCTATCGCCTGCACCCCATCCCAACACCACCACCACCACCTCCACCATTCCTCCCATCACCTGCACCCCACTACCACCACCACCACCATTCCCCCCATCACCTACACCTCCACCACCTCTACTACCCCCCCCATTCACCGGTCCCCACCACCTGCGCTAGCCTCCCGTCGTAGCGTCCCCCTTATCGCCGCCGTCTAGCTTAGCAGCGTTCTATTAGCATGGCCGCGCTCCACTGAGCCGCGCTTGTCATACTGATAGTGAACTAATCAAGACTAATGAATTCCTTTAAACCCACGATAATAATGTTATTAAAATGCAAATTGTTAATTTCTGTTAATTGGTCTACATCACATGTAATCAATCACAAACAAAGTTGTGCCTAGGATCTGAAATGTTTAGCCGTCATCGCATTCCAGATCTCCCGTCCTCGCGCGGGAGCGGTTCTCTTCCTGTTCGGCGGATTTCCGGCGTGTGTGTGGAGTCGGGTGGCCGTGGTTAGCTCAGTCATGGTCTAGTTCTAGAAGTGATTGTGTGTCATATCACTTCTTCTTAATCTCTCTGTTTTGCCACGCTCCGCTGGCTGTGAATTGGTCGGTGGCTGTGTGGCAGTAATTGGAAAATTTGTGATTGATTTGTCCCCCCCCCCAAAAAAAAAAAAAAAACTGGGAAGAGAAAAAGACTGAAAGGAAAAAAAAAAGGTAGAATTACCCTTACCTTCATTGTATCATAGTCGTCGTATCCATGCGTTTCAATGTACTCCATTAAAACGTTGAATATGAACAATTCATTTATATCAGTCAGTGACACACCTGGTGGTAAAATGATTCCGTTTGATATGATCCTACGTTTGTCATGTTTCAATTGTTTACTACTATCAATATTCAGCATTAATCTGTAACTTTAATCACGTCAATAATGTTAATGTGTTCCACCCTGTGCGGGCT
Source organism: Melanogrammus aeglefinus (assembly GCA_900291075.1). Lineage (NCBI taxonomy): Eukaryota > Metazoa > Chordata > Actinopteri > Gadiformes > Gadidae > Melanogrammus > Melanogrammus aeglefinus. The sequence goes on along the minus strand of OLKM01000523.1, from coordinate 136,206 downwards.
TTATTGGCGTTTCTCTCTTGACACTCGATTGGTTAATTATGCATCTGCTGAGTGGCCGCCGTCGGCCATGTTTGTTGTGCCAACTATCGGCGTCCATTAGCGTCCGTCCCTCTGACAGCAGGGAGAAGGAGTTCACAGAAATCAGAAATGAGACAGAATATGAGAGAATGGATCATGCGCTGCATGCTAAAATATGCAGGATGTTTATCTCTACTTTATTTCCTGCCCTAATTCTCTGTTAGATAATGTGTAATGGTTTTAATTTCAACATATCCACAAAGTAGCGTGCAAAACCCCGGGATAATATATACCAGCACGGTATTCAGCCGGTGTGCAGGTCAGCCGATTCTGTAGGCTGAGTGGAAAGGAGACACGCGCACGCGCACGTGTACATACATTGACAACAGACAAACGGACCGCAGGCAAGGCCCTCTGAATGTGGATGAGTAAACACAAAAAGAGCACAATAATATACATCAGCATCCAAAAATCGATCTCTGTCCCCTCGGTACCGAAAAGCCGGCCAACTGAACGCTGTTTTATTACTCAAAACGGTGGACTGTATTCGCCCGACCACATCCCGCCATGTTCAGAATACATCAGCAGCCCACACAGAATACATCCATTCTCCTTTGGAATATAACTTCAGGTTACGATTTAGAGTCTGATACGTCACCACATGGACTGTTCCAGGGTCTGTTTCGGAGTCCGAGCCCAGCGTCGAACTAAGCTCCAGGGAACAAGTTTGTGGTTATTCCTGATATGTGTTTTTGTGATCTTTCTTGGGATTTTATTTACATTTAGGGCGTTTAGCAGATGCTTTTATCCAAAGCGCCTAACAATAACTCCATTTGTCAGAAGGAGAAACAATATATTGCTTTCGGCACAGTAAGGATTTTCAGAAAACCATCTGTGTCTGTCAAGCACCAACATTCGCTAGGCTAACCCATTCCCCGTATACAAAAAAGATAGCTAGATTAGGATGCTACACGATGCTAAGTACTATTTTTTGTCCTTGTGCCAGGACGTACAAAATACAATAAGTTTGCACATTAAGTGTTTTATTGACTTGCTTGGATGACTGGGATATGAATATGAGGAACAATCCGAGGAACAAAGTATGATGAGCACTGGCAACGGTAATAGACTGATACGAATAAACATATTTAACATTTAGAAACTCTAAGGAGAAGAAGGGAGCATCATACATCATTGATCCAAATGGCTGACTTCAGCAGAAGAAATGTTTTCTGTCAGTTCAGAAACACAAATTGATGTATGGAAAATATCATCTGTGGTCTTGTCCAAAATCTGTCCAAAAAATACCCATGATGCATTGCACACCTGACATGTGACCATGAGAGCAGATGCTAAACTGTTTTTTTCTTGACTCGGCTCGCTTTGACCTTAAGGGTGACATTGATTATCTCAACTATTGATCAGAGCGAGAATCTGTTCACACACACGGCATCCACATACAGGGACTTTATCTTTGTCCGCAGCTTCCAAGCTGCAGAAGTGACCGCCTATTTCTGAGGCTGATGCATCAGATATTTGGTTGTAGTTCCAGCCTTTAGGTAGTATACAATAGGTGGATATATAAAGACCCTCCCCAAGTCAAGGACACAAAACATGATTTCACTCTCAAAATTCAAAGCAAAATATCTTTTTTTCTTGTAGTTCGGAACCTGGTGGCTTGTTCGTCTTCATATTATGTAATGTTTTCGAGGTCCTGGTTGACAATAATATTTCATCGAAAAGTTATTAAAAATGTATTATTGCGTTTTGGCTTGTACTTTTACGAGTCCGTTTTTCGATTTCCTGTCACCAATGTGCCAAATACGGTTCGCTCCCACTTCTGGTATAAAAAACCCCAAAAGGTGACTGTTGGTGTGTTAACCAATGGTGGTATGGTCACAGTCTGGCTGCTCCATGAATAATTAAGAATCCCATACAGCAGAGGATGAAAATGATGATAACTAACTACTATGCTATACTAGCATACGTAAGGTACAAGAGTACATCGGTACACAGATTTACGGGCAGCCAACAGACCAGGGGGTGGTTAGCGGTTTAGCTATCGAGTGTGTCTCTGTTTGTGTGTGTGTGTGTCTGTCTGTTTGTGTGTGTGTGTCTGTCTGTTTGTGTGTGTGTGTGTCTGTCTGTTTGTGTGTGTGTTTGCCGGCTGTCTACCCAGGGCTGTGTGTCTTGTTGTTGGGGGGGGGCGGTTATGAAAGCGCTGTGTTCGGCGTTCATCTGTCAGCGCATAGCGTCCGTGTTTACGTGTGTATCAGTTTATGTTGCACCATGTGCAGACCGCACGGATCCCTACCGAGATCCACTCCACTATGCATGTTTTACCATGCTGCACAGCCCAGCACGCACACACACACACACACACACACACACACACACACACACACACACACACACACACACACACACACACACACACACACACACACACACACACACACACACACACACACACACGTGTGTGTGCCTCGTCCCCGGTTGCGGTGGCTGGCTGTCCCAGGGGGCGGGGGGGTCCTGGCTGGGTGGTGATCCTCTGTCTCCCCCGCCCCGCGGCCCCCTGTCAGGGGAAAGGTTAGCGTGCTGACACATGGTCCTGGTGATCAGACGCTGGGGATGATGCAGAGCTGGAAAGGTTGCCGCAGCCGCCATCCCCCCTTCCTGAACGATGAGGCGGCTGGGGTGTGGGTGGTCTGGGGTGGATCGTATTGTGTGTTTGTCCATCTGTTTGTGTGTGTGTGTTGTATATCTTTTTTGGTGTTTGTGTATCTCTTTGTAATACACACACAAATATGCGTGTGTGTGTGTGTGTGTGTGTGTGTGTGTGTGTGTGTGTGTGTGTGTGTGTGTGTGTGTGTGTGTGTGTGTGTGTGTGTGTGTGTGTGTGTGTGTGGTGTGTGTGTGTGTGTGTGTGTGTGTGTGTGTGTGTGCATGCGTGTATAGTATATCTTTGTAGGTGTGCGTGTTTTTGTGTCTCTTTGTAATAATGTGTACCTTTTGTGGGTGAGCTCATGTGTAGCGGTTTTATCTGTGTGTGTTGTGTCTGTTGTTGCGTGTGTGCCTTTTGTGTGGTGAGCTCATGTGTAGCGTTTATGTGTGTGTGTGTGTGTGTGTGTGTGTGTGTGTGTGTGTGTGTGTGTGTGTGTGTGTGTGTGTGTGTGTGTGTGTGTGATATGGTGTCTGTATGATTGGGTTTGCTGATTACGTAGTTTTGATTATGATTGGTCGTTATGATGAACTCTGTCATCAGGTCTATCCGTCAAAGAGGTCAAAGATATACCAAAACATCTCCCTTCTAATCCTTATGGGTTGGTTATTTAACTAAATGAATAGAACAGGTACCAAGGTCTTTATGACTCGCCTCCGACCTCTCAACAGCTGCTGCTGGATGTCTCTTTTGGTGAATTGCTCTGGCACTGCCGTGCAGGTTCACCAAAGCGTCGCACCATGTTCAAACCACCTATTTGCCCTGTGATAAGCTGTGTGTCTTCAGACACTTGAATCCATACAGAAGACCTATGTGATATTCTAGTTTTTAAGTTAGTTTTTAGTAACTTTAGTTTGGTGGTTATTCAAATCACAAAAAGGTAAATACCTGTTTGATAAGAAAATGCGATTCTGCAGCATTTGTCTCCGCTGGTCTTGATTCAAGTTGGGGAGATGCACACGATGATTTTGTCAAAGAATGAGGTCTTATCTGATTGTAAGGCCACAAACGTGTTATCAAAGTCACTGCTGTTCAGGGGAAGTCCAGTAACCCAACCCCCCTCCACTTTCAGCTGCAGAAGAAAACATTATGGTTGTTTAATTTCAGTTGGTTATGTATTTTAATAAGTAACATCATAAACGCTTTAATAGGCATTATTGATGATAATTTGTTTGTGATTATTTCACGGCTCACACATGTGGAAGGCTTTCAAAATGTAGATTTTAAACATGCTACGAAGGCAGAGTAACAAGTTGCCTTTCCCGCTGTAGGTAATCAACAGGCCAAACGTATCACACAAGCACACCACGCCCCTCTTTTGATCTTGTTTTGCAGTGAACACCGATTACGTCTTCAATCAATCACATCCGTGCGACTATTACAAAACGTCGACACATCGCGAGTGTGCGAACGTGTACAAACAAAAGTGTGACACAACAACGACGCACACATGCCGCATGCCGCACACATGTCGCCAACCCCGCAACATGTGACGCAAATCCGAGACGGCAATCTTAACACAGACGCTTTGACAGCCATTGTGAGGCAGGTCTATTCTTACATGATCTGTCAATCACCTGTCAGCTGTCAACACAATCCGGGCCGCGTCAGGCCCCGGGGGACGCTCCTTAATGGTGCCCGCTAATTCAAGGAGCCCGAGATGGGCGCCTTGCTGCGTGTCAATCAAACCAATAAGGATCATTGAGCTGTCACAGCCGTCCGCGCCACATTAACATGTCATTACTTTACTTTGCTAACTGTCAGGCGGAATCATCCACTGTTGAACGGACGTTTTTTTTTTAATCCGGCGTCGATGCGAGCGTCACGGTACTGCCCGTAGATTGGTCGGAGAGGAGGTCGTTCTCTTTTTAGCCCCGCCCCTCCCTCTGTTCCCCCCCCCCCCCCCAATCTTCCATCCACACCTGTGCACCGGTAGTGTTAATCTTTGGTTATTAAACACGCTTTTCCTTATTTTAAGTTGATTAAGTCACATTATCCTTCGTTTTTTTTCCGCCTGATTGAGCCGGCGCCTTCCTCCTTTAACCTCCTGTTCCTGCGGACGGGAATGACATTAGAAATAAATCATCCAAGGGAATCAAATTAAATTTAGAGTCATTTACCTAAAACGTAAAAATGTCCCCACAGTGACATTAAATGCTGGGGGGGCCTGCAGCCTCACCTATTGGCAGGGGGCCGTAACTGCAGGAGTGACAGGCTACCTCAGAGGCCCTAGCCAGGCATAGACCCCAGCGGTAATGGAGGGTAAGGTATGCTTCAAAACCCAATATCTGATTTCTTTAATAACGGCCCCAAAGCCAAACAGCAGCGACCCACAGTCGGAGCCTTGTGGGATGTTGTGTTTCTTTTGCATCGCCATGGGGATACATTTCCGTCTGAGTCGCTTCCTCAGGGTCATGCTTCTCATTTGCACTTGGCTGCTCGCTATATCCTGTCTGTGTCTGTGTGGTAAAGTTGAAGTGCCTTGTTGCCTACTGCTACACATGTCATGTGGCAGTGGCTCGGTCGACAACAAATCGCCTTCTGATGAGGAATAAACCTGTGTGCCGTGTTTGAACTGGCCGGCCCTGAATATTGTACCGTAGCGCTTTGACGTACGGTGTGTTGTTGTGCAAGTTTGCAATCTTTTGTTGTGGCAAACTTTCTTAAAGTGATGTTGAATGTTGTTGGCCATACAAATGAACCATGAATGTTGAGCAGCATTCAATATCCGTTGTTATGTAAACTTTCTCTCAGTCTCCCCAACCCTGAATGACTTCCTGTAAATGATGAAGGGTGGATGATTAGCACAGAAGAAAGTAGTTTAAATTTACTATTCATTAACACGAACACACGCATCTGTAAAGATGCACCACAAAATTGGTTAAACTATCTTAGAAGTAATACTTACAGGAAAATTAGATTTTTAAGGGAACAACTACAATGGCATAATTATAGGCTTGTGAATCTAAAATTGCAGGCCTGCCACAAACACAAAACTATTTTTAATAATTGTATGGGGGAAACAACTAAACCACGCCTCATTCTGAGAAAATACAATTAGGAAAAAAATTAATAATTTAACCTAAATTGAATATGTAATGTTTTAATCCATAAATATAAATCGATTGAGTGGAATGCACGTCCCTCTCTCTCTCTCTCTCAACCATTGAAGTGCTCGCTCTGTCAAACAAACTCATTGCTCTCTCGATCTCATGTTTAGTTTTCTATCATCTCTTGCCCTCTCTATTTATATCTATATCTTTACATATATTAGTGCTGTCAGTTTAACTCGCGATTAAAATGTGTGATTAATCACGAGTTAACTATGACATTAATGCGATTAATCGCGATCAAATATTTGAATCGCTTGACAGCACTAATATATAGTCTCACTCTCTTTCTCTCTGTCCATGTGTCTGATTCTCTCTCTCTCTCTCTCTCTCTCTCTCTCTCTCTCTCTCTCTTCTCTCTCATTGTGTCTCATCTCTCTCTCTCTCTCCTCTCTCTCTCTCTCTCTCTCTCTCTCTCTCGCACGCGCGCGCGAGAGAGAGAGATTCGTCTCTTTTATTTTCCGTGTCCGGCGTTGCGGCGGCGGACACGGGCCATGTGCACAGCGTTGTTTGATCAGGTGCAGCCTGGCCAGGTGATCCCTCGCCCTATTGACGCCTCGCTCCCCTAGAGCTGCCGGCGTGATCTCGCCTGATAGGTCGGTCGTCCCGCCGTCGCCGCTAGTAGACTATCTGTTCCCTCCCGAGAAGCACATATTCCACGGTCGAGTTACCGCCGAGACGATAACAAGCCCCCGCTCAACGCGGCCCCCACACACGCAGCATTAACCACACACACACACACACACACACAGATATACAGACACATGCACACCCTTCCACACCACACACACACACACACAGCAGATATCAGCGTTCCCGTCGTCCCCGTGATTGCAGTCGGACAAATATACGCCGGCAGCTTGCCAAGCAGAGCGGAAGGCCTCAGGAGAGGGCCGTGAGCACGCGCCACAGTGTCCACGGGCGTCCCCCCGCCCACTGACCTATAGTGTAGCCTTGTCCTCTGCTGCCGCCACCCAGCAAAGTTTCACACAACTTTTGGAGAAAATAGAAAAAAATTAGAATGCGTTACACGGGGACAACACAAGCGCAAACACCACTTCTAACTAGCATGCAGGTGAGCTCGGCGGTCGGCATAGCAACCAGCCTTCCTCACAACAAGAGCCCGCCTCGTCTCCCGCCTCGTTGCGGTCCAGACCACAAGAGACCCCCTGCCGGGAAGCGGTGCATGATGGGGGTTTGATTGTTCTCTTGTTCTGCCGATTGGCATTCAGGGGGTTCCCAAAACTTTCCGTGCGCTGCCCCGCCCTCGGACGGACTTTAACCCCAGGACCCAGACGATATTGGGTGAGGTTAAATCAGGAATACATTGTCATTACCACGCCAATGTAATGCAAATTGTTGTTATTAGAGCCAATCCTGTGTTCACCTTGTGGTCTCTCTTTTTTCTCTTTGTGATTGATTTGTCGTCCCCCTCCGCTGTTGTGTAAAGTGTCATTTCCTTCCTTGAACCTATGGAAAATGTGTTGATATTTGGTATCTTTAAATCAGCATTTATATTTATTATAAACACAAATTTGATTTTATAATAGTCCAACACATGTATACTGTGAACAACCCCAAATCACATTGCCAAAATGCAATTGTGTGGGTGTGTGTGTGATGTGGCACAGTGTCTGAGTATGTGATTTTTGTGTATATTGATAGGTCATTAGGAATTGGCTGACAAACAAGACAAATCGCCTCGGGTGTTCATATTCACCAATGTAATTCACTTAACTGTGAGGTGTTCATTTGAAACTTAATTAAATCACCTAATGAGCCCTAACCGGTGATGGGTTCATCTCCAAGGCAATGATCTACCAGAGATGTTATGATACGATATTTATCGAGGAGTGAAGTGAATAAATAATATACAAGGAGATGAGGATATTTGACATTTACGTTTGGAAATGTCGCAGATGCGTCTCTATTACGGGAGTAAATTATAGATGATAAATGTTGTATTTAACATGTGCAGAAGTTATATAACAAAAGAGAAGCTTGTCGTTTAAGATATAGTCTATACGTCCTTTTATGGCGGCAGCCAGCTCACGGAACCATTATTTAAGATATATTAGAAAGGCCTTTCTGGTCCTCGCTGTATAATTGTACTCCCTTGTACTTTGGGGTGTCATTAGGTGGTGGGGGATCTTCCCGCTCCTTAATGGTATTCTATCTCGCAGACGGTCGTGGAATTACATTTTTCTGTTTCCTTATTGTACAAGATAAAAACCTGTGCTCTTCAGTCAGAACAGAATAAATTTAAATAGTCTGAGATTGAGTTGGATCTTTTTTTATCCTTTTTCTCCTCTCCTGAATTTAAATGTTTGATTATGATTGCGACCACTTCAACCAGCAAAAAACCAACGTGATTACAACTTAATTAAAACTAAGTAAGCGAAAAGGTTGTGAAAGTCGAGTTTTTTCGTAATTCTACGTTTCTCTTCCTGCTCACCCCCCCAACATTAAAGAGCCAAAGCAACCCTGGTTTCCCACCCCGTCCCTCCTCCCTCCCTCGCTTCCTCACTGTATTTTCCGCAGAACAAAGATCCAAATAAGAATGTTTACCTTCAGTGCCAGTGGCTTTCCATCGTTGGCCAAGAGGAAACATCATCACACCGTTGATGAACCGATGACGAGGCAATTTTGCACATTAGGGGCCCACTTTTGTTTACCTTGTCTGCGTTGTCGTCCATTAAGACAGGTCTCGGGCCGATCTCTTGTGCTAATGGGGGAGGTCTGTGAATATTTAAAAGCCTATTTAGACATTCTGTTAACATCCAATATCATTTTTTTTATCAGTGGTTTTGGTCTGGCAGATTTGATCATTGATACCTATCTGAAGAATCCTCAAATCACTATTTTCTCATGCCAAGCAAGTCGACCTTGGCTTCGCCTGAAATTAAGACATAAAACATATATTTCCATAGCACAATTATTGTTCTAACATCATCATTAATGAGGTGTTCAATTTGGAAGATCCATCTGGTAAAGAATGATTCTAACACTGGTGGTGGGCGAATGTGTTTTGATTCTTAAGCAAATTTATCAGATATTCTCATCTAATCATGTTTCTTCCGCTTCAGTATTCTACTTTGTTCTGATGTTCAGAATTTGACCCAGTGGGAAAAAGTTTCTAATTAGTGGTATCACTACACTGGCTCGAATCGTTCACAGATGGTCAGTTACGGCGACATAACACTAAAAAAAAACAGTTGACCTATTAATGAGCCCTGATGCACTCCTCCCTCGGCTTCCACTGTGCAGTATGCTAATCCAAAAACAGTCTCATTAGGCGGCCTGACACCATCTCGCCGGCCAGTTGTTTGTCATGGCGGCGGTAGTGATGGCGCTGTCTCCTCCCTTCCTCCGTTCTTTCTCCTCAAAGTTTCCTGACGGAGGAGGAGTGAGGCGAGTAATTAGGAGAGCTGTTCATTAATTACACCTGTGAGTCTCGCAGGGCCAGGTGTACACCCCCCCACCCCCTCTTGTCGCATCCATCAACTGAATCCAATTTTGCCAACTTGCACGACGACCGGCGTTTCTCCAATGAAGACGTCGCAGACAATTTGTCTCTCATCCACCCCCCCGACCTCTCCGTCTCTCTCCTTCTCTCTCTCGCGCCCCCCCCCCCCGACCCCACCACGACGTCTCCTTCCTTCTCTCTCTCTCTCTCTCTCTCTCCTCTCTCTCTCTTCTCTTCTCTCTCTCTCTCTCTCTCTCTCTCTCTCTCTCTCTCTTGCTCCCTCTCCCCCCCGACCCCAACGTTCTCCTCTCTCTCTCTCTCTCTCTCTCTCTCTCTCTCTCTCTCTCTCTCTCTCTCTCTCTCTCTCTCTCCCTTGTCGGCGTAGGTCTCAGCGAAGGAGAAAATTGGCGCATCAGTCAGCCGTCCCCTCAGGGGCACCTGCCCTGGGGAGATGTAGGGGCCCCGCTCAGCAACGACAGGCTCCGACCGGGGCCCCGCCTCTCTCGCGTGGCCCCGTAATTAGTTTAGTCCCTTCACTCTCACCCACGGTGGAGGAGGTGGGGACTCGACGGTGTTATTTTAAATCCGACGTAGTTTAACCCCCTTGTTTGGTATCGTCGTGTACGCATGAAGGGGGGGGGGGGGGTCGAGGGGGCGCAGGGTGGTATAGATGATGTCGATGTATAAATATTTATACACATATTAAATAAATGAATGGAGTCATTCAACCTGGTGTCGGCAGGGTTATAATTACCAGTTGTGTGCCGGGCTCTGTAGCCCCTCTTCTTCTTCTCCTCCCTCTCCTTGTATCAGAGGCCTATTGTAGACATCAGAAACGCCACGGAGAAACCACCGAGAGGACACGGGGCCGGCTGTGCCATTGATGGGGGGGCTTTAATTAAGCAGCTGGATAATAACGCGGACACGGACTGGGGGCAGATGAAAGGGCTGCGATGGCGGAGCCACAGGAAGAGAATCTCCAAGTTTGATCAACCAGTTCTTATCAGCTCGGGCGCCGATCTCTGGAATTACTCTTTCTACCCGTCTCGCACGGTCGCGGCAGGCCGAGCATTGGACATGAAATCTTTCTGCATTTCTCTCTCTCTCTCTGTCTCCCTCCGTCTCTCCCTGGCTCTTTCTCTCTCTCTCTCTCTCTCTGTCTCCCTCCGTCTCTCCCTGTCTCTTTCTCTCTCTCTCTCTCTCTCTCTCTCTCTCTCTCTCTCTCTCTCTCTCTCTCTCTCTCTCTCTCTCTCTCTCTCTCTCTCTCTCTCTCTCTCTCCTCTCTCTCTCTCTCTCTCTCTCTCTCTCTCTCTCTCTCTCTCTCTCTCTCTCTCTGCCCCTCTGTTGTCCTGATTTTCTCTTTTATTTCTCCCTTCATGTCACTATTCATGTCCTTCTTCCTCTCCTCCATTTTCTTCTAATTAGATTTAGTGTGTGCGTCTTCGTGTGCGTGTGTGTTTAACCTCTAAGTAAGCCAGCAACAACAACACATGTGCGGTCGCCCAACATACTTGGAGAGCGTCTGTGAGTTTTGACCGTGACACATGTGTCACAGAACCTGCCAGCGAATGAAAGTCCTGTCAATGAGACACACTTCAAGATGGCTGCACGTTTTAGCAGAAAGCAACCATTCTGCAATTTCACAGGACTTATTCCCATTCAATGGCATCCCAATATGTGTCCACCAAGAGAGCCACACATCACACTTATGTGCCATCACTCTCTGGAGCTGGGAGCTGACCAAGAAGGGGCACAGCAACGCAGGCGGATGAGATGATTCGTCAGCAACGTGCCACTTGATTTATCTACGGCCTCAGCCCTACCAGAAGCCGTCTCTGTAAACATCTGTACTTTGCGTTCTGCACTTGGGAGCCACCGGTTACATAAATCAAACAGGAATATAGCTGGCTAAGATGGCTAAACTCGCTCGAGGGAGCACGGCTGTGTAGCCTACTTCTGGTGAAGGCACAGCACATCCTGTGTCCGTGTGTCACTTGGAGGTCATTGTTTGACGAAGTGTTAGACGCAGACTCCAGGTTTCCAGAAGGCCTGGCCTTGATGCCAATCACCACTGTTGACCTAATAAGGGGCGGGTTTAATACAATGGCTGCACAGAGGAGTGTCCTCTGGGAGCGCTGCTGAGTGAACAATCAAGGTTGCAGATGTTTCGCATGTGTCGCTGCTCCGGTTCGTTGTAGGTCTTGATTTCGTTTTAGTGTTCAACTAAAAAAAAAAGACGTATTATCATGCCATTGAAGGTGGGGCTGGAATGACTTACATCTTGCATCAGTCTATGGCCAAAACAATTTAATAATAAATCATTAACAACTTATAGAATGAAATTCGATTGTCCACCAAGACCTTGCAAAATACATTATTTGAAGATGAGCCACTGAGATCCTAAATGAACAAAAACAAACCATCTCTGTCCCTCCCCCATCCACACACAACCGGAGGCCCTAAGAGCATCCCCACGCTAGTCTCTCCCATCCAGGTATCTCATCCAGCGGCTGCCACGGCAACAGCACTAATGATCCGCCAGCTGCTGTGCTGCGGCCAGCGGCCCCCCTAATCCAATCTGCACACCGCCCATAGCTGCGTTTACTCTACGGCCCACGGTGATGCCAGAGATACCGCACGCATGTTGCGGGTTCATCTATAACCCGGGAAAAGCCTTTTAGTAATCAGATAGTGGCTCGATACTGCTGACTCCCTCGGGGACGCCTTCTGAAGGGCGATTTACCACCCCGCCGCTGATGTGGTGCGTATCCACGCCGGCCACCCTTCCAGTGTCACCGCACAGAAGTGGGGGGTGTTTGTGATTCTTTTGTTCCTTTCTTTCACTTTCCGCTTCTCCCTCTCTTCTTCATGTGTCAGTTAATCTCGGTTGTGCGCTCATTCCTACCGTCCCCCTCGTCCCCCCTGTCCCCCCCCCCCCTCCTTTTCTTCTTCCGTTGCTTTTCCTCTGGCATTAATGTGCAATCTCTCGTGAAGGGGAGAGGCGGGGGGGAGAGAGGGGGGGAGATAAGAGAAAAAGGGAAAGGGGAGAAGGAGGGAGGGGGCGACAGAGGGGAGGAATGTGGGAGAGGAGGAAAATGAGGGAGGGAAGAGGAGAAAAAAGGGGGGGTGGGAGTGAGGGGGGAGAGATAGTGGGTGACAGCGAAAAAATGATGAAAAAAGAATGAAGTGCCAACAGGCAGCTTTGATGCTTTCCAATAATAATAATAAAAAAAGCGGGCTCCTACTCGCCTCTAGAATCCATGATGGACCTCATGATGACGGCATGAATGGTTTACCCTGTCACTCTCAGCCTTTAATCATCACAGAAGCCCAGGCCCGGTCACGTGCACATCTCATCATACCTACAACTACCATCACTATTCATAGTAATAGTACGTGAGGAGGAGAAGATAGGGGCTGGAGGCACAGATGGACTTCAAGGAGCATGGTGGTTTGATGTCTTGCTCAAGGGTTGCTTCAGGGAGTTTAACCCCTGACCCAGAGATGTGTGGCCCTGTCACACAACCTAAACTGTTTATCCGCGTCTTCCACCTGATTGACTAATGGAGCTTATTTGTAATTCGTTGATGTATTCCTTGTTCAACATTTTAACATTCAGGATGCAGATATGTGAAATAATTAGGAAACAGGGCCTTTGCACACACATGGGTCTCTGTGCTGCTCCACCCAAGTTGTTGGATGCCAAGTGCCTTGCCCAAAGGCATACCAACCTGTTTTCCGGGTACTTATAATGAAAAACACTATTTGAGGTTGGTTGGGTGAGAACCCTAGTGGTTGGCCTTCCGTAGTAAACGAATTTGCTGCAATGGTTCACAGAAAAACATTGCATTTCCTGCGTCTTGCGGATAAAAGCCCCGCAACGTATTTAAACCGGTGACCATTTTGTAACAACCAACTACCTCTCCGAATCCCCCACGACCATCATCGATGAAGCACATCCGTGGCGAAGAACGTTTAACGGAAATCCAATTTCTACTCTCCGACCTTTATTTATTTGATTATGGAGAAGAAAGAAGAATAAAAAAATGCATGCCGTGGCATTTGAAAATAAGCATTTGATCGACAAACACAACACACACAGAGCCCTGACTGTAGCATGATGGTTGTGTTGTTAGATTTTTCCGATGTTCTGTTCGTTTTTCACATCTATTATTAATAGGGCATTCTTATTGACGTTTATCTTGGCAGCAGACACAGGCCTCCTCATATTGAAAGCAGACGTCATGCAGAGGTTAGGTTTTCTCTGGGCACTATATCCATTTCATAAGTTATTCAGAAGGTCAAAAGGATTCCTTTTGATCCTGTACATTTGATATTAGTAATCTACATGCATGGTCCCTCGTTTTGTTTTGCTGTTATTGATGTAGCTCTATGAGAGCATGTGGTGTGTCCCCCCCCCCCCCACACACACACACACACACACACACACACACACACACACACACACACACACACACACACACACGTATGTATGTACGTATTGATGTGCCTTTGTGTGTGTGTGTAAGTATGTACCTAGTGTGGCAGAGTGCAGGGAGGAGTGAGGGGAGTGGTAGGTCTGGCAACCTGCTGGCTCCTCCCCCAAGCCATAAATGGACATCCTCCCCTTAACGAGGCAGGCCTGAAGGTCATTAAGTGGGAGTGCTTGCAGGCTAAAGACAGAGCAGGCTACCACAAGGGGAAGTGAGGGCTGTGTGAACCAGACAGGCTAGCACACCACAGGCAGGATCTGTGGGGTCGCCTGGAAGCGCGGTACCGCCTTAGAGAAAGGGCTAGGTGGATAGTGTTGGACTGATTACGGACGGTATCCTAGAGGAGTTAGATGACCCTTTTCCCACCCTGGGGGTGTAGTTTACTCAGTAAATAAACCATCCCTCTGAACCTCTCTCTCTGTGTGTTGTGTCGTTATATCTGTCCAACTTGGTGGCGTGGAGCATGCACCTATGCATGTGTGTGTGTGCGCGTGTAAGCGAAGAACACAAACAAATGTTTTGCTGTCAATTGAAGAAAAGCCGCATGTCCGATGCCTCACCACCTCGCCACCACAAGAGGAAGAGGTGGGTTGAGCTTGTCGTCTAATCGCTGCAGCAGCACCTGCTACGTCCGACCCTAACCCCTGCCTTGCCTGTCTCAACCACCCTCCCCCCCCCCCCACACTTTCACTTTAAGACGCTGGGAAAAAATAAAAAATGAACACAACACACACCGTGGAGCAACAATAGCATCAAGGACGGCTGCTGTTTGTGCGGCAAACCGCACACCTGACAGTATCCAACACACGTGGGAGGAAGAGGAGGAGGAGGTGGATGGTGGTAGTGGAATGTAAATCGATCCACGCGTCTTCACATGGCCATGTCGGCCTGTCCCCGCTTCAGCCAATTATATATAAACTAGTCCTGTCTGGCATGCACATTATTATATGGAGAGGCTTGATCAGATGTATCAACGTGCGGCTGGAAATGACTGAGAAAAGCAAGGTTAATTTACCTTCGAAAGCAGAGTATGGCCTTTGTCACATTACCAATAATTGCATGCAGTTGCTAGCATGCATTATACCTGATCTTTCTCTTGCAATATCTCTTTTATATCATCTTTTTATAATTCAAACACTTTAAACGTATGCACGCTGACGATAACGGCTTGGATGTTCGTGTGTTTTTTTTGGCATCTCCAAACAATCAATTTCTCTTCCTTTATTTGCCAAATTAAATGAAATAATTCATTCATAGTCTCAGCCCCTCCGCCTGGAGTACGTCGCTGATGTATGTATGTTAGCTCTTCTACCATCCATCCATCACCCTGCCAAGTTTAGCAAATGTCACTAATTGTTGTGGGCTACAGTATCTGCAGAACAATTCAATGGATGCTGCCTAAGCATCCCGCTTACATACAGTTAATTTATTCAACAGAAAACCCCAGCAAGCACGCGTTCTCTCGGAGGGACCCTTCCAAGACAAACAACAACAAACAAGACAGGCGCTTGCCTATTCATGACTATGATCTATGGACACCGATGTAAGTGTGAGCCCCATACAAATAGCTCCTCTGCCTCCACTGCGGTGCAGACAGAAGTGCTGCTAGAGCGGCTTGGTAGTCGGCGGGGCGTACCATTGCAAGGAGCCACGCTTCACATTGTTACGGCGTAATGAGTCGTCTGTTCAATCCCAACGCTGTCCCTGCATCGCGGCACTGATTGGCTACTGAAGCCTCTGCGGTGACCTGCACAGTGTGACTTCCTGGCATTAGGATGATGGAGGCGGTGGCCCGGTGCATCCTTGGAAGGTGTGTGCGTCTGAGTCGGCCATGCTTCGGCAAGTTTGAGGAAAAGCGGGCGACACCTGATGAGCTTGCGGTGTCTGCGTTGCCAGCGTCGCAAATGTTTTCCTATGGAGCTGAGCATTGAAGCCATGTTAATGCGCATGGGTGGCCATAGCACCGGAGGTAGAGCAGGTTGACTTGTAACCGGAGGGTTGCTAGTTCAATCCCCGGCTCATCCTAGCTGAGTATCAAGGTGACCCTGACTGCTCCTGACAAGCTTATTTTCTTTTACTTTCTCATAAAAAGTAGAAAGTACTGGACTTCGTCTGTCAATGGCCACATTTCTGACGCCCCACCTTCATGTGTTGTGTTAACCACTTTATTTCAAAGGGGTTCATCTGGTGGATGTTCTCTTGGTGGAGGCCCTACTATCTACTAGTGCTCCTGCAGACCAGGGGAGGTCTTCCAACCAGGGTATCCTTAGAGTCTAAATGAACTACTGGAAGGGACAGGTTTGACCTTCTGTCATCGCCAGGAGACACAAAACCAAGCTGGGGATGGTGCTCATCAGGGGTGAGATGCTCACTTCCTGGGCAATCCAAGAACCTTCTCCACGACGACTCTGAACCGCGGAGGGAAATTCTACCGGGGGGCTCATATGGTGACGGTTGGACCATCAGGCTTTTGGTCCCTGTTACAACACATTTAGAAAACCACAGATACAAATCCAGCAGATAAAATGGTTCATACACTAAAATCCTTTTTTTTTATATTTTATTGCACCACCTTTCAACTTGAACAAGTGATGCAGCTTCCCTAACATGGCTCTGGACCACGGGTCAATCCCTTTGTGTCGTCTGTAACCAGTCACGTGGCGCTGACCAGGCCATGGGTAGAGGAGTGTGTCTTCAATGGAGAGGGACAGTATAATCAGGCATTTACCAACCGAGGCTTCCTATCTCTGCTGCACTGCTCTGCTCTCCGGTCCTTGTCTCTTCAAGTCTCGGTTGATTGGACTCATTTCTAAATGCTATGAAAACCGGCCAGCCTTACATAGTACATATGTTCCGAGGCAAGCTGTCCTATCTACTCAGCAGAGCTGTAACAGGGAACATAAAATCCCAAAGTCAAGAGATGCTGTCGGGGTTAGGGTTTTAAATCAGGAGGGTTGTGGGTTGGTTTAAAATTAGATTTATTACAATCCTATTTACAATCCTATTTCCCTTTTCAACAATTTCATTGTTATTTACTCGAGGAAGCATTTTCTGGAAATAGATTTGAATTCACTGCCAACCACTTCACTGCTTATTGGGAATATGACCCCAGCGTTCTCTCTGTCTTTCTGTATGTGACGATAACAGACTGACTGACACCTGCTACCCAGCTCGTAAATGTCATTAAGTTATGCGCATTCTAAAACTTGTCCCACCGTAGACGCATTATTCCCGAGCCACATTATTGGAGACACAACACAGCCAAAAATAAAAAACTATTCCAGAGTATAACCAAGTGTGGTGGCTGTGGTACGACGGTGTCTTCGCCTGTGTGTGTTTGATCCTCTCCAGTTGAGCAGTGCAAAGGAACCAAGACACTTTCACTCTCACTTTCCACTTGGTCTAGCTCAGCGAGAAGCCTTAAGAGACAGGACGTGCTGCAAGAATCTGCATCTGGATTTATTTTTACTGTCCTCCTCTCACCTCCCACCACTCTGCGACGAGGTGCAGGCGTGTTTCGCTTGCTCTCCTTTTTAAAACCCTGATTACACCCAGGGTGGGATTATACAGCGCCGCTGGGCTAGGCGGCAGACGATGGCTGCACAGCCTGACATTTCAGTCTGGCAGGCTCGGAGCCCTCCGTGGAAGGCCCAGTCTGCGGTTTATCCCAATGTTTTCTGCTGCACTGACCCTCGAACGAACAATACGGTGCAAATCCCTGCAGCGTTCACTGGCAATGGGATTATCTGCTTGGTGTTCTATTCTCCATAAGAGACGCGGATGGCGGGGCTTTTAAATGTGTACCACTGCGCTCGTGAAAGGGACTCCTCAGAGAGCTAGGCGACATACAGGAGACCAGTGTCGCGCCGGTGAAGTGAATTATCAGGGCAGTGCAGTTGCATTCCCATCTGCATGTGTGTGTGGTGTGTTGGTGTTGCATTTATGCTATTGCTTACTGCGGACTCAAAGGCAGGTAATATGAAGTGTTCAGAGGTGCCGGGGAGTGTGGGAGTCATTGATTGGAGCGAGTGTCAATCACATTGCCATGGTAGGAGAGGATATTCTGGTGTGCGTGCAACTTCATACACATTCACAGACACACATTCTCGTGCATACTTACCTGCACAGAGATATCTCTCTCTCTCTCTCTCTCTCTCTCTCTCTCTCTCTCTCTCTCTCTCTCTCTCTCTCTCTCTCTCTCTCTCTCCCTTCGTCTCTTTTATTTTCCGTCTCCCGTGTCCGGCGTTGCGGTGGCGGACGTTGGCCGTGTGTTAGCGTCGTGTGATCAGTTGCAGCCCGGCCAGGTGATCCCTCGCCCTCAAGTTTTACGGTAGGCCTACCACTGTCATGCACCTACCCGACGTCAAGTGGACCGGATTGAATTCACTGCGGGTCCCTCTTCTTACTGTCCGTCTCAACACTCTCTGATCTCACTAAAAGGCTAGCAGCACAAAATCAAGGGATATTTAGAATAGAAAAAAATGTCAGATTAATCGCGAGTTAGCTATGACATTAATGTGATTAATTGCGATTAAATATTTTATTCGCTTGACAGCACCAATATATATATATATATATATATACTGTATCTCTTTTTCTCTCTCTCTCTCTCTCTCTCTCTCTCTCTCTCTCTCTCTCTCTCTCTCTCTCTCTCTCTATATATATATATTTGTCTCTCTCTCTCTTTCTCCCTCTCTCTCTCTCTGGCTGTTTCCCAAAGTGAATAAAGCATGCTTAATGGCCGCCCATTTAAGGACGCTATGTCATAGAACGCAGACAAGAGCTGTGTTCGAAATCGTTCCCTATACACTCGTTCCCTATTCCCTATATAGTGTACATGATATAGTGCACTATATAGGGAATAAGGAACAAGAATTCGGACACTACGCTGAACATTTTCTAAACGTCATTTGCGTCAGTAAATGCGCCGGGTATTTGTGTGACGCAGACCAGATGCGCCCACACATCAAAGTAAACAAACCGGGCACTTCACGACGAAAGCTGGAGGTTGTATTGATGTTGAATGTTACATTTCCTTGTTTAATTAATTTTTTGAATGTTAAATATTCTATGTTATATCCCAAATAAATTGTTGACATTTTCTAAACGAAAAGCCGGAGACTCCATCATTAAATGTATTCGTTTTTCGCGGTTATTCGGCTTCTTCTTCTCCCCTGGAAAAATACAACCGCATTGCATTGTGGTATACGGGAGTAACATGTAGGGAACATCGTATGTACCCTATTTTAAGTCCACTATATAGTGCCCTATATAGTGGACCACTGAGAATTCGAACACCCTAGAAAATGGCGTGCACCCTATTTAGTGCACTACATCCATGATAGGGAACGATTTCGAACACAGCTAAGCACTGTTCCAATGTTGAGAACCCTCGTAAATTCGCGCCCTTCTCGCGTCCTTTATTTTTGAGAATTCCGGGATTTTTCAAGGATGCATCGATGGATCCTCAAATGGCCAAAATACCCAGAATCCTTTGCGTTCACACGCTCTGCTGGGTATTTACAAATTTTGTCTGGAAAGCAATACAAAGTTTTTGTTTGTATACCGTCGCCAATAACAATTTCAACAATTAAAATATTTACCACTGGAGTATTAAAAAGCGGAAACAGAAGCGCTTCCACACTAGCAAGTTGTTCCAAACTCTGAATGCTACAAACGCTAGGCATTACTCTAGCCCCATCTCCATAGGACGCGACTAGCAAAAAAGTGTTCTAGCAAGGCTGCAGCCTTCACTTTGGGAAACAGCCTCTGGCATTATTTATCTCTCTCTCTCTCTCTCTCTCTCTCTCTCTCTCTCTCTCTCTCTCTCTCTCTCTCTCTCTCTCTCTCTCTCTCTCTCTCTCTCTCTCTTGTCTCACCCAATACTCAGATCCACTTAAATCTGCCTGTGATGCTTTTAATTTCACAGGATAATATCGAGCTAGACTTGACAAACCAAATTCAACATAATGACACAAAGTGACCCTTTGGGCCAATGGGCTGGCATACAGAGTGTCCATCTGGGCTTCAAGAGCAGGAAATAACACAGTCACACATTTAATCAATGAGGGGTACCTTTGAGGTGAGTTCAGAACACCTGGGAATTACAAAACATGCTGCGCTATGTCAGAATCATAAACCTTGAAGTTGCTGTCAGGAGGAAAGACAGCTAGAATGACTATGTAAAGCAAAGTTCTTACAGTAGCCCCCATTTGACAGTGAGGGAAGCTTGTTACAGTGACCAGAACTTTCTGAGGTCATCTAGACCAGAGCCATTGAGAGAGAGAGTTGAGTCAACCCTGGTCACTCCATAAGGCCAATTATTTAAGAGCGATGGTGAATCATCGAGACACTCAATCGTTCCAAACATTGGGGACTTATAGCAGCATTGCATAGGAGCCATGTATCCATTGCAATTCTCGAGGTCAAGTTAATCGGCAGCACATACGTTGACCTATTATCACATTTTAATGAAATAAGCAATTTAATTTCAGTATTTTAGCTTTTTTTTAATTGAGTTAGTAGATTGTAACTAATAGCTAACGTTCGCTTACAGATAAAGCTAGGTTACAGGGAGCAAACCAATATCGTTGATATTGTTTGTTACACTGTGTTTATATAATGGTGTGCATTCATACAGACAAATGCCTCTAAACACGTGTTTGAGCGGGAAAAGGTAGCCGATCTTTTACTTAAACATTGGAGATACTATTTTGTTGATTTGCAGTGAAATGAGTACACACCGGATGTTTTGAAGCTGTTATTTACTTTGATGTGTATAAATCCGCAGCCAAAATAAGTAGCAACACACCTAGTAAATAAGAACTTACAAAAGGCTTACTAACATCAATGGAGATTGACTGTCTAACCGAGGAAAGCAATTAACTGCTGTATGCTATTGTTAATTAGGCATACAGCTCCATGGACCTCCCTCTGTCGGGATATCTGGCCACAATCAGCCCCCCTGCTGCCCCTCTATGAGCCCCTTGTCCATTGCCAACCTATCCCTACTTGGTGTTTGAGAAGGTTGTCACAAGAGACCAATATGTTATGCAGGGCTACCTTGGTACAACACACTTGAGTGTGCTCGACGTTTCAGATGGAGTGGACGTTAATGAGCTCGCGGATTGTATAGCAGGGTACTAATACCCAAGCGTGGACAATGCTGTTCAAGCAGAAACTGTACCCTGTCCTCCCACCTCTCTGCTCTCCCAAACCATACTAAATCACGCACGGCACAGTGGCCTTAACAGTGGAGCGGACCCCCTCCCACCAGGCAGGGAGCAGGTCCCGTCAGTGTCAGCCCCAGAGTACTCAATGCTTCTCTATCCCAGCTGTGCAGAGCCCTCGAGTACATATTCAACCAAAGCCTGAGTCTGGAGGGGTTCTCTCTGCTGTGGAAGACATCCTGCGTGGTTCCTGTACCAAAGAAGGTGTGTCCTAGCGCCTCCCAACGGGATCAGGGCGACCGACCTCCCACCTGGTGAAGTCTCTTTTTGAGTCTGGTCTGGGTACAATGCCGGTACACTGTACCACCATCAGTTTGTGTACCAGCCAGCAGAAGGTGGGAGTGGAGGATGGTGTCAACTTACTGCTTCTGTTCCACCAGTCTGTTAGCCAGTGCAACGTTCTCAGCTGGCTGGCTCTGGCTTTTTGGCGTAGCTTGGTGATGTGATGGTGGTGTCAGAGAGGAGCACGCAAATGCAAAACACGGGGGTTAGGGATAGACAACAGCTCTTACTCTTACAGTTACAGTTATGGTTAGCCAGCCAGCACCCCATCACCGATTTAAAATGTTTTGCCCGTATCTATGTATGTATGTCAATGATGGCACCCATTGCACCCCCAACCATTCCTGGAAGGAGGGGTCACAATTTGTTCCTCCACTATGTGTTCCAAGATTTCTTCCTTGCTAATTGTGTTAGTTTGTGCTTGCCCTCTGGGGGGCTAGAGTCAGGGGGGTGTCGTGAATATATCTCCTGTTGAGCCCTTTGAGACTGTACCTGTGATTAAGGGCAACAAAAAAGAGAAGTGATTCGAATCGTCTTAACCATGTGGTGGCCATGCACACAGGAGAACCTTAAGCAGCAGACTGGTAGCACCATGATGCACAGCAGAGCACCACAGGAAACGTCCCTTTGGCAAACTGCAGTACTCACCCGCCTCAGGCAGAGAGAGGACAGCACAGGGACTCTGTTCTGCTCTGTTTGTCACCTCTTCCTACAGCTTCCTGTTTTGCTCCGCATAACTGTCTCTCAGTGGATCAACCTTACTGCCATTTGCAGTACTCTGACTTTTGGGACTTGTGTGCAGTAGCAGAGACCTGGTGTTAAGTATCATGGATATGACCACTGAACCGTTGAATCATATCGTGCACATTTCTTTCAAATGTACTCTGGATTGGTTTTGTACATTCATATTTGTCACTCTCATTCATCTCTGAGCCTTTCCATTAACTTTGGATATTTAAACATGGTATACTTGGAATTGCATTATTTAACTTAAATATATGGCCTTTACTGTTACTGTTATATTTGCATTGTGCCTTTTGGAATAGCATCCTACTGCTTAATAGGTCAAATAGATATTCATGGTACCTAATGTTACCTCTCACATTTCTGGCTGTACATATATTGCTCCGTAATGCTTCTTTACTAATTTACTCTTATATTGTTGATTTGCATATTTGCATTCTATATCTTTGCTCCTTTCCTGCTTTGTAACTTAACGGCAGCCCTATCATTCCCTTTGAGATCAACCAAAT
>OLKM01000523.1:107855-110177 GCA_900291075.1 Melanogrammus aeglefinus | reverse complement strand
ACACACACATACACACACAAACACACGCCACACAAAGGAATACATATGGACACACATATACACACAATTACACAGATAACAAAAAATACAAACACAATCCCCACATACAAACGCATGCACGTACGCGCGCGCACACACATACACACACACACACACACACACACACTAGTAAACCCTGACGTGTGTGACAGGCCGGCCCTGGGGTTCAGACCCCCACTCATACGCTCACTGAACTGTGGGGGTAGAGAGGAGCGAGAGAGAGGAGTAAGGGCAAGAAAAAAGATAGAGAGGACAGGAGAGAGGGAGAGAGAGAGAGAGAGAGAGAAGTAGAGAGAGCAGAGAGGACAAGAGAGAGAGAGAAGGAGAGAGAGAGAGAGAGAGAGAGAGAGAGAGAGAGAGAGAGGGGGGAGGGGGGGGGGAGGGGAGGGGGAGGAGGGGAAGAGAAAAGGAGAGAGAGAGAGAGGGCAAGAGGAAGGAAAGGAGAGAGAGAGAGAGGGGGAGAGAGAGAGGGGTGAGGGCAAGAGGAAAGATAGGGGGGTGAGGAGAGAGAGAGAGAGAGAGAGCAGAGGGCAAGAGAGAGGTGGTGCAAGAGAGAAAGGACGTAGGAGAGATAGAGGGGGGGGGAAGACGGTGAAAGAGGTAGTGCCAAGGAGGAGAGGGGAGAGGGGTGAAGGCGGGAGAGAGGTGGTGCAAACCGAGGAGGGAGGAGAGAGAGGGAGGGAGGTGAGGGCGTGCGAGAAAGAACGAGAGGAACAGAGAGAGAGGGAGGTAAGGGCCACGAGGAACGACGCAGAGAGGAAGGAAAAGGGAGACGAGAGAGAGAGAGAGAGAGAGAGAGAGCTATGGGCACGATAGGAAGGGGTGTGGGGGTGGGGGGGGAGAAAGGAGAGTGTGAGATTAAAGACTATAGGAGGAGGGGAGGAGGAGGGACTGGCTGCTGCACCTGTTCTGTTGTGGGTGTCCTTACCAAGGCTCTCAGTGGGTAACACATTATTTTTACCTTTCACTATGTGTTCCCACATGTCACTGTGTGTGTGTGTGTGTGTGTGTGTGTGTGTGTGTGTGTGTGTGTGTGTGTGTGTGTGTGTGTGTGTGTGTGTGTGTGTGTGTGTGTGTGTGTCGGCTGTCTACCCAGGGCTGTGTGTGTTGTTGGGGAGGGGGGGGGGCGCATAGCGTCCGTGTTTACGTGTGTATCAGTTTATGTTGCAGCATGTGCAGACCGCATGGATCCCTGCCGAGATCCACTCCACTATGCATGTTTTACCATGCTGCACAGCCCAGCACACACACACACACACACACACACACACACACACACACACACACACACACACACACACACACACACACACACACGTGCCGTTTTCATGCATTTGCGGCAAATCCCAATGAACATTAGCTTGCGTGCCCCACCTCCTTCCCCTGCAAGCTGCGTTATTTAATCCCTCTCCGGTAGACCCAGCCCAGAACAACATCTGCACCGAGCTCTGAGACCTGCTCTCTGCTGCCTCTACAACCGCTGGGCCATTCTGCCCCCCAGTGGACGCTCAGGGAACAACACACACAACGCCACAACATGCAGCCATGTCAGCCTCTCTGGTCACCGCCATCTCTCTCTCTCTCTCTCTCTCTCTCTCTCTCTCTCTCTCTCTCTCTCTCTCTCTCTCTCTCTCTCTCTCTCTCTCTCTCCCCCTCTCTCTCTCTCTCTCTCTCTCTCTCTCTCTCTCTCTCTCTCTCTCTCTCTCTCTCTCTCTCTCTGTCTCTCTCTCTCTCTTTCTCTACCCCATACTTCATCGTCCTCTCTATCTCGCTCTCTCCAAAACTCTCTGGTCACCGGCATACCTCTCTGTCTCTCGCTCGCTCGCTCGCTCGCTCTCTCCCTCTCTCTCTCATACTACATCTCTCTCTCTCTCTCTCTCTCTCCCCCATACTTCATCGACCTCTCTATCTCGCTCTCTCTCTCCAAAACTCAGTCTCTCTCTCTCTCTCTCTCTCTCTCTCTCTCTCTCTCTCTCTCTCTCTCTCTCTCTCTCTCTCTCTCTACGTGTGTAATGCACATGACATATTAATCTCTGCAGTATATCCACAAAATCAATGTTTTTTTCTGCGGCCGCCTGTTGAGTGGGAAATCAACGCAGCACGTGCCGCTTTCCTCACGGTTAATTCACCCTTTATTTCTGCTCTGCCTTTGCTGTAATCGCCCTGTATAACATACAATATTGTTTGATATGTTAGTCCTCCCAGCCTCAACATATGTAGCTGGAAGTCCCACAAACACCCGAACCATGAGACTACACACTACTCCACCAGACTACCACACAC
>OLKM01000523.1:62855-105355 GCA_900291075.1 Melanogrammus aeglefinus | reverse complement strand
GTGTCCACCTAGATCCGTGCTGGACAGGTGGACACGCCCACTCGTGATGTCATATGGGGCAGATTTTCGAAACGGTTTGTAAGGCTAATCACACACACACCTGGTGGTATAATATGTCTCCTTTAAGCTATCTTCCTAATCAAGCGACCTCCCTTGACGTTAACTCTAGACTTTATCATTTCCCATGTATCCTCCCCTCGTTCTAATGCCGTTCACGTTTGATTCATCCCACTGTCCGTTAAATGAGTAATCTAGATGAAATATGCAAGTATTTAAAGGTCAGCAGTAGCCAGAGGGGGGAGGCTGTGTTTCATACGCGGTATTGTTTCTCTGAACATCATCCAGCAGTGTAATACATTATTAAAACAGATTATACAGCCTCCCTCCACTACTATAAATGATACATTTCCATTTTTTGTGGGATTTGGAGAGAGTTGCTAAATGTCACCCGGGCCTTTTGTGTGGGGTTTGGCAGCGGCCGCATCGCAACGCAAAGACGGCGCCCTCATGAACAAACATGGTGGCGACTCTCAACTCCCACACGCACGCCAGCCAGTGTCCGACCGCCCAGAACTCGATGGTTCCAGCCAAAGTCTCTCGGTCGGCCCGCCCGGTGACATTTAGCGGCACAGCGTGTGTCGTTTAGTTCCGGCTGTTTGGCACGCTCCATCAAGGCCCAGTAGGTCTTTACTGCGTCATTATAATGGAATCAGAGATGCCAAGGCTTCGAAGGACGGTTCAAAACCCAATTCGATCCTCTAGCTTTCTCGCCAAAACCAGGCCCATCTAAGTATGCGGGCGGAATGAAAATGTTATATCAACGGTGGATGCCCTTTGTTTGTTTGCTTGTGTTATTTCGGCGGAGGAAATGCACCTCGACTGGGTTGAGAATGAAACTCCAAATACGATTGAGCTTACTCAATCACGCAGGGATATGCAGAGCATTTTACAGTATATTTGGCCTTCCTTACAGAAATAAACACGTGTATTTTTATTTTTTATTTTCCAAAACGTAGTTGTTGTTTTTAAAACATGTTTTTTCTTTTTTCTTTAATAGTGTTTCACAGTTGGTCTTCTTACAGTTACTGAACTATGTCCTTAACCATCAGTTTGTTGTGATCTTATAGGAAGTGTAGTTGTGCCAGGCTGCGCCTTAAGTCCAGGTCAAATGACTGATCGGGTCCTGATATGGGATTCTTCCCACCTTGCTTTCCCAGCATGCCCTCTCAAACACATCCTGCCCCCTCTGAGATGAACTCTGTTCACTAAGCCATCCACATGATGAGTTTAACCATACACCTACAACACATACAATTAGATATACAAATATAATGTCTTCCTCACCAGGATTAAGAACAAAAACTTTGCCTGTAATAAATGAGATAAAGGGAATGTGTCCAACACGCATCATGAAGTTTTTTGTCTGAATCCTATTCAAGAAACCGCCATGCCTTTTGCGAACGATTCAGATCCTGAGAGGGGCATATACCCCCACAGCAAGGCCGCCCGTAAAAGCTTGCAAATCTATGTTCAGTTAAGACCCTCTTTAGCTTGAGTTCATTGATGTTATTTGTAGTTGTTAAGGTTCAGAAGGTGTGTTAAGGTCCAGAATGGTTTGAAGTTTAGAAGGTTATAAAAGCAGAACTCTTGAGACAGTGGAGTAGTTTCCCGGAGGTACTGATTCCACATTTGACCCCGTGCAGACCACTGCAGTTAGTTTAGGGCCGCGACCGCCCGCTTGTCTGATCACACCGACCAAAACGTATCAGGACCCTCGTTATCCCTGCTGGGACTGGAGAGATCCAGGAGAGATGAGAGCTGTCCAGTGAACCAGCGCATAAGCCAGTCCAAAGGTCCAACACGAAAAACAACCATCCCTCAAACGCCTCAAATAAACTGCTATTCCTCTTGTCTCATGCGAGTCGGTTAGCTAGCATAGGTTAGCTAGATGGTGAATTTGGAGTTGAGTACCGCTATTTAAGTTATTGTTTAGAACGTTCAATCAAATTAGGGTTAAGAAGGCTTACTTTAAATTCTCTTCTTCAAATTTCCCATGTTCAGTTCTGTCTTGTTTTGTTTATCTACTGCTATTCAAACCCCTTTATTTCTGTGAATACCCCTCATTGTAATTATCAGAGGAAAACGTGCTCAGTGTTGACAGCTCGTAGAATCACTGACCTGGACAATAGCTTCAGCTTCAGACGAATTACAAAAGGCTAGGTTAATTGATGTCTCGTGTGTAATCTCATTCCTAATATTAGTTTTATTCTGAAGTGGCGGCCCATTCAAGTAGAAAAATAATCAAAGATATGTTTGGATCAGTTTAAGCCACTTCATCACGCTACAGCAGTAAACAACCTCCCGGAGAATGGAGATATCTTGTCCTTGACGCTCAAACTCCATAAATCTTGCGTCTTACAACACCTTGTGGCCTAAATGCAACGGTGTCCTTCCCGTTTAATGTCCTCATCAGACTCGGATGCATAACCTCGTTTTAATGTCGGTCATGTCTGACGACTGAGCGAGTGGCCCAGGAATATACACGAATAAAGAATAATGGACAGCTCGTAATTGTTATCAGCCCCCACTCTTTCGGAACGAGGAGGTCCGGCATTCTCTGACAACGATGGGTGGGGCACAAACTCAAGGAACAAGTTTGTCTTTGGTTAATATCTCAAACCAAGTCATGGTTGACAGGGCTTTGCACTTTCTTTCACTTCATAAGTGTCTCTGCCAATCGTGTTGCGTAATTTACGAACACATACTCAAGCCAGTGGTAGTAAACTGTAAAGAAGGGTGTTAAGGTTTTAAATCAACACTGCGTGGACTTACCATTGTAGAAATACACTTATTAATATCCCGTTCTGAAAGCTCTTTCTACTCACGTGAAGCGAGTTTATTGAGTCAGATATATCCTACAGAAGAGTTTTCTTCGGTAGAATATCCCAGTTTCCGTTACCTTCTCAAGCCCTATATCATCTTCCTCCAGAAGCGTTCAGCCACGACGTAGTCGGACTGCTGAATCGAGGATTACTAGTTCTGTAACAGAGAAGTCTGTCCTCTCTCTCTGGATCACTGTGGAGCTAGTGGAGGTGGGCTCTTTTAGCCACGAAATGAACTCTTTTTGGCCACAGCTATTTTATACGCTGGAGAAACTGGACTATTTTCTTAGCCCAGGATTGTCCACCCCCTCATTTGCAGCCACCCGTTCCAGACCTAACGAGCCGAGCATGTCATCCTGCTCATTATTCGCCATTGCACCGTGGTATTAACCACGGAAAGTTTGGGTTGGAAATAACATTCAATGTTTTAGAGACAAAGCTGCAAAGAAGAGCTGCTGGTGTTATAATAATGAACCTCACCCTTTGGCCTCTCATTATTATTTCTGAATATCTGAATATGATTCGGAGTAAAACTCTGAGGTTAATGCTATTGTGAGCAGATGATCTCGAATCTATTGTTATTTTTGCCTCGATTGACATAAGTGATGCCAAGTTCGGATATTTTTTCGGACTCTGATCTTCGGATCTTGTTCGTTCAATAGACCAGCTCTTTTCAGGACGGATCGTTCTTTTGTGCACAGAAATAATGCCTCAGTCATATTCTTCCTAGTGAAGCTCAGAACAATAAAAAATGTCTCAAGGTTGGAAAAACAAAAGACAACCACGCAAAACTGGGAATCATTCATTCAAAGACAATGAATTGTTTTTGTTAGGACATAACGGTTACATCCCTGAGGTACAAAGATACAGCATCGTTCAACAAAACGCATTCAAACCTTACTGTTGAAATAATTTTTAACAAGAGCATGATGGCTAAAAGACGTTTACAACACAAAGCGTTCTGCGGACTTCACTGTCTGCATGGACTGCAGTTATACAGCGCTTTTCTATCCAGTAGCCACTCAAAGCACTTTACAATACTACCTAACGATCGCCCATTCTGGCACGCATTCACACAGCCAGTTCATCAGGAGTAGGAGCCGGGGATCGAACTAGCAACCTTCCGGTTACAAGCCACCCCTCTCTACCTCCTGAGTCACTGCCGCCCTGTGTGATAATCCTCATGCCTATGCATGTGTCGGTGTGTTCATGCATGCCTGAGTGCAATTTGCTCTATTCTCCTCATGTCCCAGCGGGGTTCATAGCCCCCACACACACACGCACACACACACACACACACACACAAGACCGGGGATGCTCCGGTTAATCGCACTAAGTGACCTTTGACCCAGGCGGCGGCTCTCCCGACAGGAAGCCATAAGGACAGCCTAACATGGGCCTCTGGACAGGCCTGTTTTACCAGAACCCCCCCCCTGTTGTTGGCCCTGAACACAGACCCTTATCTCAGCTCCCGTCTCCTCTCCAACCCCCCCCCCCCCTCCCTCCTCTCCACCCTCGAGACCCACTCTCGATCTCCATCTACATCGTCAGTATTTCGTAGCTCGACGATCCAGCCCCGTGTGGTCAACGTTCAAGAAATATGAAAAACTGAACCCAACCGAGAGGGGGAGAGAACCCGTCCGGGACGTGATGTTCGAGCGACTTAACGACTCTGTTCATTCACTGACCTTGAAATTAGCCGGTCATTAATAATTCGCCGTGAACGATTGAGACACGGACGCGCCTTGATGGGAAAATCTTTAACTTGTTCAGGCCCAAAATCACCCGTCTCTTCGTGGCCGCGCCTCGCAAGCGCGTTCGATCCCTCCCGAGCTCCCGCCTAATGCGACGCCGCCATGCGCCTCTGGTTGCCACGGTGATCCTGTTTTTTGTGTTCCCAGAATTGTGCGCAGACGATGTTAATCAGGCGAGTTGTGATTGATTTTTTTTGTCCAGGCTGTCTCGGGCTTACAACGCAGGTACTCCTTTCACACGTCTTTTGTTGTACTACTTGTCGGAAAATTATCTTTTTTTTTCTTTTTGTAGCTGCAAAAATATTACAGAGGAATGGGACTGAATGGGAATTAAACATTGGCTGAAAAATGACAAGTACACCCTGACAAGTAACACTGAGGAACATACGCTGCCTTTCACACTCATAAATATACACACACACACTGGCTCATACACACTGACAAATACACACAAACACTAACAAATACACGCACACACAAACTGACAAGTATGCACACACACATACACACAGAGATGCATACTGCCCCACCTCGGGGCCATTAGTGGAGCACACAAACCAGATGTCTCACAAATATCGTCCATCTCATTTTCACGCACACGCACATAAACAGACGCGCACACACACACACACACACACACACACACACACACACACACACACACACACACACACACACACACACACACACACACACACACACACACACACACACACACACACACACACACACACACAGTAATTCCCTTGTCTTCTACAGTGAGAGAGGCAGCGCAAAGCCGCTTGATCTTGTGGACATTTTTCCGTTTATTTTCTCCCAGCCGGTCGTAGCAGGGCTCCCGATGCATAATCCCCGCTATTATTCTCCCCCTCTGATGCTATGTGATCGCTTAATGGTTTGTTTGCGCGCTTCTCCACCCGACAGCCGTAACAAAGCCCCCTGTCCCGCCTACACCCCCCCCCCCCCGAACAACCCACACTCTGCCGTCGCTGTCTCCGGATCTCTTTGCACCCCAGTGCTTATTTTTCAGTGGTCCGGGGCAGCGGCGAGTACCGTGGCGGACGGACAAGCACACCGCAAGCCTCATTCATTTAGAGGCCGCCACCGGCACACGTCCGCTCCTGTTTGTGTCTGACAGCGGGAGAAATGCTTTCTAACAGAGTGTTAGCAACTGATTCAACCCCGGGGTCAGACCTGTGCTCCTAATCCACCGCGCTTCACCACGGCCTCCACCTCCACTGCGTGTGGAGGGGGAGGAGAGGATGGGGGAGGCGGGGCTGATAAGAGAGGGCATCTGGAGACGGGTAGCGGCTTTGATGGACGGATGGGGAGCGACAGCTAGGGAGAGATAAAGACAGATGGAGACAAATACAGATAATGATGAAGGGATGGATAAAGAAATAGGCACTGTGATACAGAGGGACAGACCGATGGGGAGAGAGGCACACAGAGAAGGGGGTTAGAGAGAGACAGGAGGGGAATGATTGAGATCTGGAAAAACAGACACAGGCGTCAGGAAAGGACGAGATGGAGAAAGATTAGGACAGAACGGAAAATAAGTAGAGATAGAGGTGGAGACAAGTGGAGGAAGAGAAGGATGGAGAGAGAGGAAAGGAAAAGAGACATACAGAAAGATCGATATAGAGAAAGAGAATAGAGAGATATACTGAAAGATAAACAGACGGAAAGATGGAGAGATACATGGAAGGATAAAGAGAACGAAGAGCGATAGAGAAAGAGAGGTCAAAGCAGATAGAGGGAGAGAGATAATGATGGAAAGATAGAAGGAAAGAGGAAGATATAGCGAGAGATAATGGGAGAGACGGAGGGAGAAGGACAGAGGAAGAGAGGTAGGGACTGGTAACGATAGAGCAAGAGATAAAGACAGAAGAAGAGAGGCAGAGACAGCGGAATTAGGATGAAGGAAGAGAGGCAGAGACAGATAATGATAGTTCATGATACTTGGGTCTCGGGCTGTGCTCCTCACAGCTACGGTTATTCTCCTGATGTCTGGTCGGGCTTTAGGGATCATTGGTTGCTCGACACCCTGGAACACTGGCAGTTTGATCCTCCGCCTGCCGGCCGTTGGAGCCCTGTTCCGGGCCCCTGGTCCGGGGGCCCCTGGTTCCCTGGTTCTGACCCACATCCTCACATCCTCTGGTACACAGCCCACCACGCTCACACACACACACAGGTTCACACAGAGACTTGCACGCCTACAGATGCACCCACATACACATTCCTACGTGCATGCAAACACACACACACACAGGCATGCGCGCAGACATACTGTAGTACAGAGTCTGGCTCAAACACACACACACACAGGTTCAGATGGAATGATGGGATCCGATGTATGATCAAAACTATTCTCCAATCTTCATTCAAGTTGTTTCATCGTATGAATGGCTGAATGTATGAACGTGTGAATGTGTTATGGCTTAATGTGTGTATGATTGTCTGAATGTTTATAGGATTGGTAAATGAGTATATGATTGGATGAGTAGCCTATGTCTGTGGCTGGCGGGCGGTGAATGTCTGAATGTTTGATAAACTCTTGTAATAAAATGCAATCCATGTCTCATTTCGAAGCCAATTCCTTAAATGAAAAAAGCCTTCCTCAATGTCTTTATTAATACTCTTTTACGTTGTGTGTGTTCGTTTGTGTGCTATTCTTAGGTTAAATCACCGCATGATTTGTTCTTCTCTGCAATGCTGCAGATCCTCAAATGTTTGTGTTCAGAAAGGATAAACTACAGATTCAACGCTTCAAGGAATAGACTGCGCCACCGACCTAAATCAAAGTCTCCACATTTCATCTTAATCCACTGTTGTTATCTGGTGTTGATAAACCGAGGCACAGGGGGTCGACGTATTCTTAGAACCATCATAATCCATTAGATGAGCGTTGAAAAACGCTTCATTATCCACGGGCACGCTGGGTTCTGTGTTTAACATCAGCAGCACCACCCATTAAGCCGGGCTCGTTCCCCTGGGCTGTCGGAGGAAGTGGGCCAGAGCACACTGCTGTAGTGTGGCTTCCACAACCGCTATGTTACAAGGATGGCATAGGGTTACTGCGAGGCCAGATGTACAGTACTATGACAGTACTATGACAGTAATGTGATTAGACAGAGATGAACCAAAATTATTAAGATACACACACAAAACAATCGCCCTCATCTTTCAGGACGATGCGGTTTGGTTAGTTGAATAATTTAACTATTGTTAATTCAGCCCTTTTAATTGAGGAACAGGTAGGGGTTAAGGGTGACCTGCGAGGAAGCATATGTGTTGACTGCAGACAGGGATTTGACTCCAGACCCAAAGATTCAGAAACTTGGACCCAGAAAGTCCATACGGATATATATTTCTGTACCTACACTGGAGACATGCCACCTACCAGACGGACACCTCAACACCTCCACCCCCACCCCTGTCCTCCCCAAAAGGCCAAAGACCACAGGACTCACAGGACTAAGTGAAGCTAATGACTACTGAAGACAGCGAAGACATTTATGGACTCCAGGACATCGTTATTGAGTTTGAAACGGCAGAGTCATGCAAATAAAACATTTGTGCAAATGAGCCAACTTATTCAATCAATTAAAAGTCAGCCTCTGAGTTGGCCAGGGACCACTTAGAATATTTTGTAAGCGATAATTTGGCTCATGCAACCACACGCTTTTTCTTCAGGAAATTCTTCGGCATGGCTCGCATGATCTGACACAGATGAGTGAGTTCAGAGCGCTGATGAGAAAATACATGCACCGTCTCTTCCATTTTGGAGAGAAGCATGGATAGTGTTCACAAGCCAACGTGGCTCACAAGGATGAGATGTACCTTTGGGTCTCAAGGTGTTTCTGTCTTCTTTGTGGCTGAGGTTATTCTTTCTTTCCGACGCAGTTCTGGCTTGTTTATTACCTTGGCCGATGAGGTAATGTTCTATACCCTTCTGTCTGTCTGACAGTCTTTCTCTGTGTGCGGGCTGGCTCAAAAAGTTGAACACGGATTTTCACAGCATTTTGCTCTCATGGCTTTGCGTAACACCGCCAAAGAATGATCTTGAAAGGATTGTGAACGGTTGTTGGGTGACCTCCCTAGCCCTGCCCTCTCCCTGTTTTCTTGGAGTTCTCCAATAGGGGCCTTGAAGGGGGTCATCTGACCAAGCTAGGGGCCGATTATCTCGCTCACACCCAGGCCCAGTTCTGCTGAGCTGATCTGCCTTGGTGGAGGTGTTCTAGTATTGGATGGTTTTAATCATTTTAGTTTTACATACTGTCTGCAAACCCCGTTATTGTTAACCCACCAACACCTTGAACATTACTCGCGTACGAGTTCAATGTTGATTATTTCCTGCCTCCCAATCCCCATTGCAATGCTTCTTTAGCATCCACGGTCTGCCATCTAGCTCCCATGTATCCCGTCTTATCTTTTGGCGGTTTACTTATTATTTGATCTGAGTCTCACCGGACCACGGCGACACCGGCCTCGGTGACGACACAACCCTCCCCCCCCCCCAGATCTACGCCCAGACCCATTACCTGTCAGCTCTAAAGGCCCCAGATCGGATCTGGCTCACACTGTGATCCGATGAGGCTAGACCACGTCCCAGGGTGGTCTGGTTCGGGGTCCTGATCGGGTTTCATCAGGTGTGTGGGCCGCCATAGCGGCACAACGTGGGCGGCCTTCTGTCTGCGTCCTCCAAACAATGCCTGTGTTTTGCCTGCCATTGAATTATGATCTGACAAAGTCATGACAGAGGGACTTGGTGTCTTTATTCATGCTTGAAAGATGAACATTTTTGAAAGGGAATAAGCTGATGAAGCTGACAAGTGACCGATGTTTAATGTTTAAAAATGTTTTTCATCAAATGCAAACCCCAGTGAATCATTTGCTCTTGTTTCTCTGTTTTGAGATTCACGGAGACTTAGCGGTCTTGTTTAAAAGTTACAAATTGAGTTAATAAACTAAACTTGGAAATTGCTTAAAGTGGTTGCAGATGTTACCTCCAATTGTATTCATCTATTTTGATAATAAGGTGATTGTGGGGGGGGGGGGGGGATTATTGAGGACCACTGCTGTAAGGCATGCAGAGCGCGCCCCCTTCTGCTGAGATCTCCTCGATGATGCATGTCTTGTGCGGCCCAGACCACTACATACCATGTTAAACACCCAAAGCGACGTACAATAAGTACATTTCTCAGAAGAAAGAGAAACAAGAATATATCGCTGTCAGTTATAAAGGGATTGGGATCGAAACCCGGTTCTATCAAGGACCCGGTTCCATTTTTTTCAAATCCCGAAAATCATTAACGTTTGGGCTTATCGATACCACTATTGAGTCCCATGATTCATTTATTGTTATTTTTGTCCCGTAGGTCCTGTAACGTAATGTGGTGTCCCTCGAGTCGCGTCACAGCATTTAAATCAAATCAATCCAATCACTGCAGCGTGTCCACCAATGTTTTTGAATGGAATTGTAAGACAAGTGAAGTCTGGCAGTTAACTTTGCTCAAATGCAGTACCTTCGACTGTCTCAGAGTTGAAAAGACTGTGTCCCCCTTCTCCTGTTGCACCACAGACGGGCCCGTCTTAATCAACCTCAAACTGCGAGCGGTAATCGCACACACAGACATTGTCGCTAGTCCCGTCAGTTAAAAAATAGTAATCCAATTGTGAAATCGGTGTGGTAATCAGCAGCATACAAGCTAGCTATCTTAAAAAGTAAATCAAGTTTCAGATGTGCTGCGTGATGATGTGTTGAGGTTGGCTCAGTAAAACGACTGTTATTAATTTAGTTTTTGGTGAGAAACATGAGTAATCCTGTATTACTCATGTTTCTGTATTACTAATACAGTTGTATAGTACTCTGATCATTTTAGTATATATAATTAAAACTACTGATGTCAATATTTATTTAAGAATTACAATATTTGATTTTAAATACATGTACAATTATTTATTTCCTAAATATTTTCCTCATCTCTAAAAACACTTCATATTTCCACCAATGAATAGATAAGTATGGTGGTATCGATAAAGACTCAGATCGTTAAGGAGTATCGAAATTGGTATCGATATCAATAAATATTAATGATCCCCATTCCTATCGGTATAGTAAGGATGTTCATAGAACTAAGTGCCAAGCACTAACAATCGCTAGGTTAACCCCTTCCCTGTGTACAACAGAGAAAGCTAGGATAAGATGCTGCTCAATGCTAAGTACTATTTTCTAAGTGCAAGTATGTACGACATACAATAAGTGTTTACATTAAGTGCCAGGACGTAAAACGCACAATAATTGTGTAGATTAAGTGGCAGTACGTGCAACACAAAATAAGTGTGTACACTAAGTGCCATTACGTACAACACACAATAAGTGCGTACATTAAGTGCCAGGACGCACAACACACAATAAGTGCATAAGAGTAGTGAGGGGGGGAGGCTATGCAGAGTCACCAAGAACAACATAAGGTTTACGCTCCTAGCCAGGGCTGTCACAGCAGTTTACGTCTATCCAGGAAGGATTCCTGCATAAAAGTGAATTCTGAACACGATCCAGCGCTGGTTGGGGACGTCGCACCTGTGCTCCGATCTGGCACATGGGATCACAAAAGTCGGTTTGAATGTCAAGTGGAACCGAAAGCCCCAGGCCGGGTTCTGTGAAGAGGGTACCTCGGGGGTTCCTTCCTTTAGGACATGTGAGGTCACTTCCTGTTGAGAAGCTAAGGGACACACCCTAAGAACAACATCATCCGCATCGACTCAGCGTGTCCTGCTCCCCCCCCCGGCCAGATGGAGGGGGGTGTCATGTTGGAGACAAAATGGCCGCTTGCCAGGGGGTGTTTGAAGGAGAAGTAAGAGATCGCCTCGGGTTACTTCAACAGTCCACCGACTCAAGTCTCAAATTCGTAAGGTTCAAACAAAGGTTTGAAGAAATCGATTAATAATATATCTAATCGTGTCTGGGAGATTCCGGGTGTGGTTTGAGCGCAATAAAAGTTTTCAAGTTTATTTATTATACTGGTAAGGGAATTCACGTTGCCAGTGTCACAATACACTTAAACTAAACAAAAGTAGATATTTGGGAGAAGAAGTTACTATCTACATAAAAGGCATTCCAAAACAATTCAAAACTTGGCTTATCTTTACTCATTACAGAACAGACTGAGCTGTTCAATATATGATATTTCCGTCTGGCAGATTTTTTTGTCCATATCTCGACTTAGCGTTAGTAGAGAGCAGACAGAGAAGACGGTAACATAGTGGAGAGTTTGGTAACTAAACACAAGCCCGGCTGGAGCGTGCTTGATGCGGTGGCTCTGTTAATTTCAGGGTCCATTCCGGTTGAAGTGTCCATTGAGAGGGTGAATAGGTAAATAATAGACCTGGTTTGTGATCTCGTGCTAACTGACTAACTAACTAACTTGAATTGCAGGCTATCGTAGATCATTTAAACTCGAAGGCAGGCTCTGCTCTATGAATAAGAATTGCTCAGGGCGATGCGTTTTTGGTCTGTCTCTATACTTAACTAATGGCGCGTTTCCACTAGCACGGCTCGGCTCGATACGGCTCGGCACGGCTCGGCTCGGCTCGGTTTGGTTGTGTTTCCATTACAACTGGTGCCTCCTCGACGTGGGCGGGGTCGTCATAACACGGCTGCGCGAAACCGCTGTGACGTCATTTACACAGCGCCGAGCAACGTACAAATCCGGAAGACCAGAACAACAACAACGCGTGACGCCGTCGAGCTCCCTCTGAATCCGTTCTTCGGCAACCAGAGTCAGGAACGTCTGGACCTCCTCCACCGACCAAGGAGTGGATTTTTTCTGAGAAGCCATCTCGTTCCAAGTCAAAAAGCAGTAAAAAGTGGTGTCTTGTCTCGCGTCTTGTTTTTATTTACATTCTCGGCGGTCGTCGCGCGGTTATGACGCTGTGACGATACTCATCGGCCAATCAGTGGAAGGCAGTCGGCTGACGTCACGTTTTAGTAACGCTTCGGCTCGCTTGGAACCAGGGCTGAGGTGATACCAAAAATGTACCCGGTTGCAGGTACTGCGTGCTAGTGGTAACACGCAAATGCGCCGAGCCGTACCGAGCCGAGCCGTGCTAGTGGAAATGCGCCATAAATACTCAACTATTTGGTAACTTAGCATATTTAATTAAAGAGCTGGTTAAGGGGTCAAAAACCCTTATCACTCGATGATGCCTTCCCCTCTTTACTTTGGACGAACTGATCTGGGCGGCATGTGGTTCTGGAGCAGGTTGGCTGCTAACCTAAAGGTTTTCCCCGGCCCTTCCTGGAGTGTTGAGGTGTCCCTGAGCATGGCTGTCGCCCTGCACGGTTGACACTACCCGTCGGTGTGTGAATGTGTGAATGAATGGGTGAACGTTGGGGCAGTATTGTAAAGCGCTTTGAGTGGCCACTGGTTAGAAAAGCGCTTTATAAATGCAGTAATAGGAGGAAAGAAAAAAAAAGAATGAATAAGTCAGGTGTGCGTTTGTTGTGTGTGTGTGTGTGTGTGTGTGTGTGTGTCCCAAACGCGGCCTTATGATTGGCTGAAGGATTTGCTTGGCAGCATGCACCCTGGGTGGTATAATTCGCTGAGCGATGAAGTAGGGATGTCTCTTGTCAAGAGTAGAACGTCCGCCGTGGGAAATCAACGTGTTTATCACCCGTCAACCGCCTCAGATCGTCTCCTGGCGGGGGGGGGGGGGGGGGGTACCCTCCATGTGAGAGACAGGCAGATCAAAGTGAAGGCTGTTACTTATCCGCGTTTTGTCCTGCATCTGTTTGTTGGTTTGTTTGTTTTCCTCAAGACACGTCTGCGCTTCTAGGGGCATGTAATATTTATCTTATGAAATGAGTATTTCTCCGAGCGTGGAATTGATTCCCACCTCAAATCTCGCTATCAAACGGCGTTCCCAGGCGGACGGGCGGCGGCGGCCCATTCAAAGGCGCTTCTTTAAAGGTCGGAATCAACAGCACGGCATTCTGGGTAAACGGCGTGCAGACGGAAAGCACCCTGGTGGGAACAGGCTGGGTGGGCGGGGACTAATCCCATCTGAGGCTTTCATCGCTCCCTCTGCTTGTGTGCGTGTGTCTGTCTGGATAGGTGTGTTTAATGTCTGTGTGTGCGTTTGTCTGTCTGGATAGGGGTGTTTAATGTCTGTGTATGTGTTTGTCTGTCTGGATAGGGGTGTTTAATGTCTGTGTATGTGTTTGTCTGTCTGGATAGGGGTGTTTAATGTCTGTGTGTGTGTTTGTCTGTCTGGATAGGGGTGTTTAATGTGTGTGTTGGTTTTGTGTGTGTAGTTTTGCGCTCAATAAAAGATGTGTTTGTATTGTTGAGCTCTGTGTTTGAACGTGTGTGTGTGGGCGTGTCTGTATATGTGTGTTGATTTAGAAGATTGAAGTGTGTGCGCGTTTGTTTGTGTGCGGATTGAAGTGTGTTTTAGGGTGTGTTCAATAGAAGTTGTGTGTGTGGAGGATAGGTGTGGTTGATATAGGGTGTGTGTGTGTGTATCTGCGTGTGTGCATATGCGTCGA
This sequence comes from Melanogrammus aeglefinus, assembly GCA_900291075.1. NCBI lineage: Eukaryota > Metazoa > Chordata > Actinopteri > Gadiformes > Gadidae > Melanogrammus > Melanogrammus aeglefinus. The sequence goes on along the minus strand of OLKM01000523.1, from coordinate 91,166 downwards.
TGGGATCGTGTGAAGTGAGAGCAAGTCAATTCAGTTTAAGTGTGGGTGTCAGTGCGTGAGTGTGTGTTCTTCTGGAATGGCCTGTGTGCGTGTTTGTACATCCTCACCACCAATACCCGCCCTCAAAGTGCGAATTACCCCTTTATTTGCACACGTCTGACTTTGCATGTGTGTGACCCCCCCCCCCCACCTCCTCGTCCTCCGTTGACGAGCCCCCCCTCTCCCTCCGGTGGTCTGAGTCACGTGTTTACGGACGGGAATGAGGCGCAGTTATCAACGCCTTCCCGCGGGGATAAACCGCCGTCGGAGGAACGGCCCGACGGTGCAACGCGTGCGGCGGCAGAGGGCGCTAAGTGATGTTTAGCTGTCACCATGGCGACGGGCGTGACGGGGGGTGGGGGGGGGGGTCCGATTTAGAGAGAGTTGTCGGCAGAGAGGGGTGTAGAAGAGAGCGCGGTGACATACGCTGAAGACACGTGTGGTCTGCTACTGAGTGTGAAACATCTGATTAGCATGAGCCCTCTCTCTCACTCTCTCTCTCTCTCTCTCTCTCTCTACCAGTCTCTCTGCCTCTCTCTGACTCCTGCTCTCTTATTCACTGAATCTCTCTTCCTCGTTTCTCATGTGCCTCATTTGTGTCTTCCTCATTTCTCTTTCTCTCTCTCCGCTTTCTCTTTCTTTCTCTTTCTTTAACGTTCAATCCCTCTCTAGCTGAAGTGCATCCCTCCCTTCCTCTCTCTCTCAAAAACAAAGCGAGTTATATTATATAGTAAATTAAATATATTATTGTCATTGTTATTATTATGCTGGGATTGACTCTCTCTCTCTCTCTCTCTCTCTCTCTCTCTCTCTCTCTCTCTCTCTCTCTCTCTCTCTCTCTCTCTCTCTCTCTCTCTCTCTCTCTCTCTCTCTCTCCCTCTCCCTCTCTCTCCCTCCCTCTCCCTCTCCTCTCCCTCTCTCTCCCCTCTCTCCTCCCTCTCTCTCCCTCTCTCTCCCTCTCTCTCTCCCTCTCTCTACTCTCATCTCTCATCTCTCTCTCTTCTCCTCTCTCCTCTCTCTCTCTCTCTTCTCCCTCTCTGCCCTCTCTCCCTCTCCCTCCTCTCTCTCTCCCTCCATCTCCCCTCTGTCTGACAAGCCTCTCCACCGTTTGGCTCCCAGCGTGAGTAGGGAAACGGAGCGTCGGGATCATATTCATATATTGACTCACAACATCCGCCAAACCCCCGGTACGACGGAACCGTACAGCGGGAGCGTCTCCCTCATTACACCCCCTGCCTCCTCTGATAGAGGAAGAACAGCCAGGCATCTGCAACACAACTTCCTCTCTCCCCCCTCTCATTTTTTAATTAGCAAACCTTTATTGTTTTCCTCCTGTGGTTATTTGGCAGCCCCCCCCCCCCCCCCACCTCGACTGGAATCCTTCCCCAACGTGCTGCTGGAACGCCGTCCTGCTAAACCTCATGAATAACCAAACTCTGTCTGAGGCGGTGCGCTAATGTAAGCAAGGTTTAGCCGCGACGCTACACTACGCGGGTAACTAGCGGGATATGAGCCTGGGCGCCGCGGTAACCTTCCCTCTGTTCACGGGCGGGGGAACCCCATGAACCTCAGAGGTTTGTGGTGGAGAAACACGCGAGTTGGCTCGCGAGCGCTTTCTGCTTGTCTGCCCCGGCGAACTCCATCCCGACGTCGGTGATGAGGGCGAGCGGCGGCGGCGGTGGCAGGCGGCGGCGGCGGCGGTGGCAGGCGGCGGCGGCGGCGGGGGCGGCGGCGGCGGCGGCGGCGGCGGCGGCGGCGGCGGTGGCAGCGGTGGCGGTGGCGGTGGCGGCGAGGCGCGCGGTGGGGTGCGCAGGGGCGGCCGGTGGTGGTGCAGGCGGCGGTGGCAGGCGGGGGCTGCGGTGGTGTTGACAGGCGGCGGCGGGGGTGGCAGGCGGTGGCGGCGGTGGTGTAGGCAGCCATTTAGGTCCATGCCCAGCGTGAGGTAGATTGTGTGAGTGCTCCTGTTAGCGTGGGGCTAACAGCCCCCTCACCTGGTAAATCGACATCAGCGCTGATTATGATTAGCTCATTAGCAGCGGGGGCGCTAATTGCGCTCGGGATTGTTATTGAGGGGAGGGGAGGGGGACGGGGGGGTGTTTATTATGAACGCTGTACAAACTCTCGTCTGCAGTCGGGTTATCTCTGGTTGAAGCTGTGTCCCTTGTCGCTGTTGAAAGCGTCGACTGGTTTGAGCGACGAGGCACAGTGACCCCCCGCCCCAGCCCCAGCCCCAGCTCCACGTCCCCTAGGGGCCCTGATTGTGTCAAAGAAACAAGGTCCTGGGCAGCCGACGCCACGTTACCGTGGAAACCCCTCTCTCTCTGTCTTTCTCTCTGGCTCGCTCTCTCTCTCTCTCTCTCTCTCGCTGTCTCTCTCTCTCTGTCTCTCTCTCTCTCTGTCTCTCTCTCTCTCTCTCTCTCTCTCTCTGTCTCTCTCTCTCTCTCTCTCTCTCTCTCTCTCTCTCTCTCTCTCTCTCTCTCTCTCTCTCTCTCTCTCTCTCTCTCTCTCTCTCTCTCTCTCTCTCTCTCTCTCTCTCTCTCTCTCTCTCCTCTGCTCCTTCTCTCTTCTCTCTTCTCTCTTCTCTTATCTCTCTTTCTCTCTCTCATCTCTTCTCGTCTCTCTCTCTCTCGTCCTCTCTCGCCTTCTCTACTCTCTCTCTCTCAGTTCTCTCTCTCTCTCAGCTCTCACTCTCTCTCTGTCTCTCTCTCTCTCTTCTCTCTCTGCTCTCTCTCTCCTCTCCTGTCTTCCTCTCTCTGCGTCTCTCTCGTCTCACCGCTCTCTCTCTCTCTCTCTCTCTCTCTGTCTTCTCTCTTCTCTCATCTCTCTGTCTCTAAAGCTGTCTCCTCTCTCTCCTTCTCTCTCCCTCTCTCCTCTCTCTCCTCTCCTCTCTTCTTCTTGTCTGCTCGTCTGCTCCTCTCTCCCTCTCTCCTCTCTCCCTCGCTCTCTCTCTCTCTGCTCCTCTCTCCCTCTCTCTCTCTCTCTCTGCTCCTCTCTCCCTCGCTCCCTCTCTCTCTCTGCTCCTCTCTCCCTTTCTCCCTCTCTCCCTCTCTCTCTCCCTCTCTCCCTCTGTCTCTCTCTCTCTGCTCCTCTCTCCCTCTCTCTCTCTGTCATCTCCCTGTCTCTCTCTCTCTCTTGGCTTTCTCTCTGGGCTCTTCTCTCTCTTCTCCCTCTCTCTCCTCTTTTCTCTCTCTTCTCTCTTCTCTCTCTCTCTCTGCTCTTCTTCTCTCTCTCTCTCTCGCGCTGTCTCTCTCTCTCTCTCTCTCTCTCTCTCTCTCTCTCTCTCGTCTCTCTCTCTCTCTCTCCCTCGTCTCTCTCTCTCTGTAGTTCAGTGAACTGTGGCATTCAACTGAAATGGCACAAAAACTTAAATTCAAAAAAAATGCACAGCGAGGTCTGTGTTCTTGGTTTCCCTCTACAGGTGGAGCCAGTGTCCGGGGGGGACGGTGGGGGGGGGACTGTGAGCGAGGTAGGGCGCAGAGGGTCATGTGATATGTGTGGCGAGGTTGAGAGTGAAGTTGATGTTTTCGTGTTCAAATGGCAAAAAAAAAGAGATACAAATTGAAAAAGTGAAATAAAGAAGAAAACGTCTCGTTCTTGGGTATTCTGAGTAGCAGTCACAAGGGCGATGGAGAGTGGCCTTGACACTAACAAGGCCACCGTCTCCTTGTGCAGAGCCTGTTTGGGAGTCTGTTGAAGCAGCCCTAATTCACACGCGTTGAGATTGAGTGAACCAAGGTTGCGGCTCTGTCTGCTGCCCGTCTTCAGACTGGATGTCCTGGGAGGTTTCTGACACGCTCTGTTTACTGACAGCTCTTTTCAGGATGCTGGCACACACCCGCGCACATATTACACACACACACGCGTGCCCATCAGTGCACCCAAGGGCGCGGCACTGTATTTGTGTGTATGTGTGTGTCTGTGTATGTGTCGGTGTGTGTGGATGTGTGTGTGTGTGTGTGTGAGTGTATGCACAGGGGGGGTGTGAGTGTGTGTCTGTAGGCTTGTGTCTGGGTGTGTGTGATTGAGTCAGGGAGGGAGTGGGAGAATGTCTTTCAGGAAGCTAACAACAGGTTACAACATCTGTCACCACACTATCAAACCACATGTGGGCCATTCATTTGTTCACCAGAGAACTCGTACCCACCTACACTCGAGGCCGGGAGGTGTGACATCTCATCGAACGCTGGCGTGCTACAGAGCCAAACTGTATCGCTGCGTACGGACCTGACCTAAGCCCCGTTAAAACACTGCATCTCAGTTAAACCCAAAATATTCTGATGCTCATTAATCCCAATTAATTGCTATTTTTTAAGATGTCCGGTGGGAATTATCGAAGACAGATGGGGGTGTTCTGTTGAATAACTTGAACATTTAAGAAAAGCCCCAGTGCGCTGCAGTCTCTGCTGTGGGTTAAAGCCAGGAGAAATGGCTGCTGCTATTCCATGTTTCACATTATATTTGTAATAACGGTCTATTTGCATTGCAGGATCGTATGCAGACTCCAACTATGGCTCTGACCTTCCCACCCAGGCACCAGTGCAAGTGCTTTCCCCTTTCCTTAGGAGGATTCAGTACATGAAACATTTAAACAAAGGTTTGTAGTTTACAACTAAACTAGTAGGTGGCGAAACAATATTATGATGCAAAACCTTTTTCTTCATATCAGGAATAATTGTGCGGTTTAATTTATTCCCTTGTGTTTTGCAAAACAAAACACAAAAGATTAGCATTTTAGATGTGGCTGTTCTTGTGCTTCTTTTTGCGTCTATATGTACTGAGTACTTTACCTTCTGCTTCCAAATGCCAGAGTTCTCTGGAGCCCTAACCAAAGGGCAGGAACTTGAGGAACATAGTGTGTGTGTGTGTGTGTGTGTGTGTGTGTGTGTGTGTGTGTGTGTGTCTGTCTGTCTGTCTGTCTGTCTGTCTGTCTGTCTGTCTGTCTGTCTGTCTGTCTGTCTGTCTGTCTGTCTGTCTGTCTGTCTGTCTGTCTGTCTGTCTGTCTGTCTGTCTGTCTGTCTGTCTGTCTGTCTGTCTGTCTGTCTGTCTGTCTGTCTGTCTGTCTGTCTGTCTGTCTGTCTGTCTGTCTGTCTGTCTGTCTGTCTGTCTGTCATATATCAGTTGCTGTTATGCGAGTTCCTGTTTGTGATTCTGAGTTCGGTGACTGTATGCCTCGAGCATAGAATGGCACACAATATATGCAAAGAGAGAAGGGTAAATAAACAAAAAAAATAAACACTAATCAGCTCCTGCGATACCAGCTTCACTGAGAAACTACACTTTCTCATTGTCTCGTGTTTTACCGTATCCTGTCTCCTGCCTCATCCCAGCATCTGTCAGAATCTACTGTGGTTCTGATCACAGCTGTGGTGTCCGTCTCCGTGGCGATGCCGGGTGTGGCAGTTCTGCTGACTATGGTAACAAGTCGCCAGGATCATGTAGGCCTGCAGGGAGTTTGGCCGCTTCCAGGAAGAGACGGAGAGAGATGCTGCAGGCGGCAGAAGCAGCGGTATAACGAGAGAATGGAAATGCTCTCACAAACACATGCACACACACACACACACACACACACAAACTGATACACAACCACAAACACAACACACTCACACGCTACTACTTACACAACCACACACACACCACCACAAACACACGCTGACCCACAGACACACACCAACACTAATATCAACACATCCACACGCACAAAAAAACACCCCCAGCACACACAGCCACAAACCCCCCCACAAAGTCTCACACACACATACAAACACTTTCAGTGCACAGCCCTTTCTGTCAGGGTGTGTCAGTCAAATCGGTCCAATAATAACATGCTGGTCGCCGCGGTGACAGTGATGCACCGGCAAGCTGACAAGCCAACAGCCTCACAGATGAACACACCTGCGCACACACATGGCCATATCGCACTGAGGAAGTCGTGAGGACATAGTGAGGACCTGCTGGAGAGCACTGTGGTGCATAGACACTCCGCTGTGAAGTCTGAATAAGTTCACCTAGCATCTAGCATGATGATGAAAGGGGGCTCAAAATGCTAAACCGCTAACAGCACCTTTTACTAACCACGTAGCACGTTATCTGTGTACTAGTGAAAGCCAGGTGCAGTTCCGACCTGTGCTCCTATTGCACGCGTCATTCCTTTTCTTCCCTGAAAACCCGATCTCCTGGCAAAGAGATCTCACAAAGGCCCACAAACAAATGTATGAAGACGACGACAAAGGGACCAAATCAAATCCAAAAAGTGTCGTAGGGTCAGGGTGAAGAATAACACAAGTATATACAGTACATATATGTATTACATATATATATATATTCTCTTGCCGGGACCATTTGTGGACACAGTTCCGTGTCATCCCGCACCGAACACCAGCAGGTGTCCGGACCACTGACCGCGGAGGAGGACCTCCGACCGTCTTCTCCATCAGCTCCCCCGCTGGGCCACACAAGCGACCGTCCTCCCTTCACCTGGAGCCGGAGTCATCAGGCCACTCTGTTGTTCACCGACAATGTTTGGCGTGTCGAATGTCTCTGGCTGGCTCTTCTTGGATCCTAATGTGCCATTTTAAAACTCTGGTTTCCTGCCCCCCCCCCCCCCCCCCCCCCCCCCCCCCCCAAACACCCTCCTTTGGTGGACTGCAGAGCCACTGAGTCGGATGGTGTTCTAGATCCAACTAGCCTCTTTCCAGGGGTCAGTTGTCTACGGGCCGTGGAGAAATGGTACGTGCCCACATTGTTAAGACAAGCTCGATTGATAAATATGTAGTGTCTGTTTCTTTTCTTCCCTCCAGCCGGCGGTAAATAAATAAATAAGTGTATTATTTATGCTGGTGCTTTGTTCTGCTGTGTTGCCTGGGTCTGAGATGGTGAATGATAGCAAGGTGAATATTGTGCTTTATGCATTTCAAGTCCAGTGGCACACACAGGTCGTATCGTTGGTCTTTACTGCCCTCTAGCATAGCATAGAGGAACTGCACTCTTCTGGAAATGATTGTAGTCTTTCTTTAATATGAAAGGAAATGTTTGTCTTTGAGGTCGCATTTTTTTAGTCCATGACATACATTTACCAAACTGCAATGTGTCATTTTAAATAACAGCATGATGCATTGGAATACACACATTTATGTTTTAAACCGCGTCTTAAAACTCACTCATTTATAACCGACTCATGTGTACCTTAGGTAAAGTGTGGAATGAAAATGTGTGCGGTGTGTTCACATAACGTGCATCACCCTGCAGTGTCTAGTAGGGCCCCACTGCCCGTACCATAATTGTGTTCAGAAGACCGGACGGCCGGATGACTCATGCGTTTGGCAATGTTTGCATTGCATCACATTTCTTTTACGTCGACTTGCTAAACACTAGAAAAGGGCTTTCCATTATCATGAGGCATATCATCATTGCCATGATCATCATCATGACCATCATCATCATCATGACCATCATAATCATCATCATCATCATCATCATCATCATCATCGCCTGGCCATTAGAAGAGGCCAGAGTCCAGTTTGGTAGCCTGAATCATGTTGGCAAAGAGGCACAGAAGGAGCTGCTCAGAACATATTGGTTGGTGTTGTCCGTCTGCCCATAGGTGGCTGCAGGCTAGCCTTGCTGGGGAGAAGTTAAGCAGCCCAGCAGAATTCATCCTCACAGTGCAGCCTTGTCCTCGCCCACAGTGTCTAAGCCAGCATGGGGCACGCGGCGGATTGAACCGAGGCTTTGTGTGGGGGTGTGTCATAGATATTGTTTTCATTTGTCTGTTTTCTTTGCATTTTCCTTCCTGTTTCGTCATGAAACCAATCTCATCCGGACCGGCCCCCGGGGGAGCCATCTTCAGGGGGTGAGACTTGTGTGGGAAAAGTTTGGGAACAGGAATAGGATAGGAGTGGGGGAAGGTGTTTGACAATACAACCTGTTACATATGATGTGGTGTTTCATAAGATTAAAGAGTGTGAGATCGCTGTGGGAACAAAGGACCTCCTGAATCTCTCGTGGTTCATCTTTTTGGACCCATGGCTATACACAGACTGTCCGGCGTGAATCTGGAGCATCAACACCCTTATTTCACAAACATACTCAGTATTGAGATGGCTGGGTTCATGTTGATCAGGAAGCAACCTGCAGATTGTCTCAAAAGATGCAAAAATAATACAACTTTTTGAAAAACGTTAAGGGCAAGGGTTCCAAAAAAATGTGACGCGACCATTAAATCTAAAGTTATTGTAGTAAGTGCTGTCTTGTTATTTTTCCACATAGCAAGAGAAGGTGCAACATGAAAGATGGAAACAAACATAGTTATGTTATATTGTAAATGAAATACTATAGTCAATGAAATATTATTTATTATATATTTATAGTTATTATTATGCTAGTATTGTTATTCGGTCGCGCTCTTACTTTTTTATTTTTTCATTGTTGTCACTAGTTGTGATTGGCTGGATCTGCATCGAGAGAGAAAGCGTTCCCTCAACTCTCCACAGGCGATTGGTTGCCTTCGCTGTCCAATCACAGCTCAGATGCAAAGTGGCTTGGTGGTCAGTTTGAAGCTTTTCTCTCGAAGTAACCTCAGCGAATCCATGAAGATATATGACTAACATCGACACCCCTTATGGATCAAGCATGTGTTTATTCTCAACACACGCACGGGCGGACTTTAACCGACTTTCATCGGATCTGAACGTTTTCAGGTGTCATTAAAGGGAGCTAGCCATGAGTAGCGTAACCTCATTCCCAGGCGGAACGCCAGGAGCGCGCTGCTCCAAATGCGCGTTATTGGCGAGGGGGAGGGCGGGACTTTCAGCTCTATGGATTAAGCTGCGAGAGGCAAGAGAGGTACTTCCGGTGGAGAGGTATTTATCAATTTTTTCCAACATTTCTTATAATTTCTTTCGTCGAACCTCGAATATAAATTATACTAATGGCTGAGATACTCGAAGTTATTCTAAATCTGTGAACCGCCATACCCAACCCATGGGACGTAAGAGACCGGAAACAGCTTCGCAGTAGACCGGTATAACGTTAAACGTTATAGCCTAGTATCCTCTCAGCCTTGGCGTAACAGTCGCTAGCATGACAACCAGGAGGAGATCATTGGTGCCCTCCCCTGTGGCTTGGTGGCTACCAGCAGGTAAGTTGCACCCTTTCCTTCCTTTACCACCATCGATTAGGCTACGAATCGGCATGTGTTTACGAAAAAGAAGAAAAGTGTTTGCCTGGTCATCGTTTACACTATCCACACCGAGACTAAAGTGATGGGTTGTAGGGTGAGGATCTGTGCCAAGCCTCAGAGAGCTAACATTAGCAGAGTAGCTGTCAGCCATAGCCCCAGCTCCCCAGTGCACACAGCTGGGAGGCACAGGGCGATCAGCCCGGTTAAACAACACAAAATTAACCGTTTTTCCGACGGATCTCGTGTTATTTTTTGGGGGATCTGTGCAGTGGGTCTGGGCTGTGGTGGTAGTGGTGGTTGCTGCCCTTGTCGTGTCATTCTGCTGTCCAACACACCTTGTGGTGTTGGATTACAGCTTGACATTTATCAGACGCCCCCCGTCTTTCGCTCTCTGGCGAATAGTTGTGACACGGCTGTTTTATTCGGTGTATTCGGCAACGTTGCGCTTACAATACTTTGTACGTAGGGAGGATAAGGGCGACTTGGCCATCCATGTTGTGTTTGTTTTCATAGTCATGTAACATGAGTTTAAAGTTATGCTTGTCGTTCTGCCATTCAAATGAACAATGGTGGATGTGGGCAGAAGTGAATTTGTGTTTAGTGGGGTGATTTACAGTTTATATTGTAGTAATCCAAAATGGGCTTCTGTATTTTATTGTACCATTGATGGAGAAATAGCCTGACACCCCATGTTTCCTATATTAAAAGGCTGTTCCCCCAGTACTTAATCTCACACCTTGGCTCTGCTGTCCCGTGCATAAGGGAGGCCTGCACCCTTTCCAGACGGATGTTAATGCATATTGAGTGGATCCTCTGAAGGGATTACCTCCAGCCATGGAAGGACTGCACCCTCACCCCCAAGGTAAACTAGTAACATAAGGAGTTCACTGCTCCAGACTGAGAGATATTCAAGGTAAACCAAACAGTGTTTGAAAGGGTGCATCATGGGTTATGTAATTAGACAAAATACATCGAAGTAAAGCTTTGTGAGGTGTTGGCAAATTTAGGAAGGCTGTAATTTCAGATTACATTGGCAGTTAGGGGCAGTGCCTGCTTGCCCCAGTCAGAAGTTTTACTATTGCCTGGGATAGTATGCCCCCAGAAATAAAGGGGGAAATATTGGAATATATGAACTGCTGAAGAATTCTAAAAGTAATGTAAGGAGACTGGTTTCCAGCTACTCTCCATCACACGTTGGGGAAGTTACTATATATAAAGATAAATAAGTAGGAATAATGTGTACAGGAGGATTGTGCTAAAGATAAACCAAGTAATTTTGTCTTATCGCTTTGTGTGGGCTGGGAACTGGTCGAATGGTTTTATACTGTCTATGTCCTCACTTCACTCATCGACTTGAAAATCTGCATTGATTCGAGGATTCTGGTACCAATGGCTGTTCTGTAGTATATTAAGCCATACAAACAAACAAGTTGGAAATTCCTTCTAGAAGTAGGCTAGCTGTCCTTTTTGTGTTCTTCTCCTTGACGTCCATAGTCAAATAATGATTATCTTCATTGCTATAACCGTACTTGTCTGATTTTCATTTTTTCATTGGGTGTATTTGTGAAGTGAGTTCATAAAAAGTTGTGTAACTATCAAGGCCGTGGCTGCCGCAATGTCACGTTTCCACCACATGGCGGCGTAATTTGCAAACAATTGGTCTGACCGTATAAACTGGCCAGCGCTTTCATTTTGCATTGTTTCGTGTTCTATTTAAATAGCTTTAGTTTCCACAAGCCAACCATAGTATATCGCATTTTTACCAATATAAAATGCATTTAAATGAATAAAAAGCATTCCTTTTGTATTCATCAATGTATGCATGTGTAAATGTTCCTACATTCCCACTCTAGAATGTCTAATATGATCGTCTAATCATTCAATACTCTAATCTACACATCATATCAGGAGATTTTTTTATATCATCAATCCCATTTCCGCATTGAATGTAAAATAATAAGTCACAAATGTACCACCCAAAAAGTTTCGCATCCAAACTTTACCCACCCGACCCCCTTATCAGCATCCATCCATCCATCGGCGGTACCCCTCCTCACCACCGCATCCCAAGGGCTCGGCGAGGCGCGCAGGCGTACGACGCTGCGTGGGAATGGCTGCATTGTGATCGAGGGGGTTGGGCCGCGCGGAAACTCACAGCACAGCCCTGCGAGGAGTCTGTAATGTCCGCCATGTTGGCCATGGCGTATTGAACCAGGGAGGAACAGCGGACCGCGGAGAACAGGGAGACCGACCGACAGCGACCGACACCCGGGCCTGCGCGGCTCCGTTCGCACCGCACCTTGAAGCCCGCCGTCCCCACCGATCGATTCACGGATAAACACCGGTTTCCTCCATGAGATCTCGGAGCAGGGTTGCTGTTCATCTTGGCTTTGGATCGCATAGGTTCATGCTGCGCTGCATATTGTAGAGAAATGAGTAAACTGTCGTTTCGCGCCCGGGCGCTGGACGCCGCTAAGCCGCTGCCCGTGTTCCGCTGCGAGGACCTGCCGGACCTGCACGAGTACGCCTCCATCAACCGGGCCGTGCCGCAGATGCCGACCGGCATGGAGAAGGAGGAGGAATCGGTATGTTGGGAGCGCTGCTTCTGCACTTCATGACGGATCGCCTTTTGCCTTATTTTTCATTCGGAGAGGCGCTGCCTGCGCAGGCAAAGGGGCAAAATGGCCGCCATTGCTACTCTTTTTTTTCTTCCGCGGACTACACGACGGATCTCGACGTGTAACGCGTCTCACGACCCGGTTTCGCCGCGAACGTTATCGTAAAGTCGCTTTTATTTCGTGTTCGACCCGAAGCCCGTGTTGTGTATAACGGCGCCGCTCCAAACCGCCACCGAGAGCACAAAGGGAGTCACGTGACCCGTGTTTCCGCCACCATTTTGTTGGGTTTCTCTGTGGAGGGACGGCCGCGCCGGGCCTTTAGCGTAGTGCGGCGGCGCGGAGCGGCCGCCAGGAGGAGACAGGGAGCCCGGTGGTGCAGAGCGGCGGCCAGGGGGCGACAGGGAGCACGGGGGGGCTTCTGACAGCGAGCAGCGTGCAGCTGACAGCTCCTGCAGCCAGCATGGGCTGTCTGCACACCGGTGGTGTCTGTGTTCGCCGCTCTGGACTAGTTGGTTTATGCAAATAATCGGTTGAGTCTACTGTAGTTGTTTGGAGGCTGCATGCTTTATTATTTTAACAGTGATGAGATTTTATTTCCCGGAGGGGAACAATACAAATACAAAGTGCTAATGAGAAAACATAACGCTAAAGTAAAGAAAACGGAACAAACAGGGCCAACAAAACAAACGGTATAATACAAATGATGTGTATGATACAAATGGCAGGGGGACGAAATATAACTATAATGGTGGTAACTGTTGTTTTTAAATCCCGTGCACTGGTGGACTTCATGTAGCAATGAGTCACCCGTGCCTGTAACAGAGTCCCCTGAAATGAACTCTTTAAGTTTAGCCCACAGCCACAAAGCTAATGCGTTTTTACTTTCATCCAAACGTTCATTGAGTCTGTGATCCTTTTTTTGTACTTGGCTGATGATGAGGTTGTTGCCATTATCCTCAAATCAAAACGATCCGAAAACTGACAGCAGGAACCTAGCCAGCTTGTAAAATAACTACTTCAACTAATTTAGCCCATGCAAATGTTTTTGCTAATTATATGGGTGTTGCTGAATGCAAAGGAGGCAATTATGTGGTTCCTTCAATGAACAGACTGAGGCTGATTTTAAAATGTCAATAATAATTTAGCCTCATTGTTCTCTCTCTACCACCGTTACTACCAATGCTTTTGAGATGAGGCTGAATCCTCAAAAGCCTAGCCTACTTAGTATTTAGTATGTGCTGTTTATAAACCCAAAAACCTGCTCATTATTGAACTAGTTCATTTTGTGGGTTTGTTGGTTTAGTGTGTGGCGCTGTTATCCATTTTCTTCAAATGGGTTATTGCTTTCTAGGTTTTGAGTGTGATTAGATGGAACCGTTTCGAAATCAGCCATCACAAGTGGAAGTGTAGGCCAAGGAATCGGCCCGCTCACTTTGTTTACCTTTTTTCCTCTACTACGATTGGTCACATTGCCGCTCTGAATCCCAATGGCTGATGAAGAGTGGCCACAAACGAGGGATGTAAAATCTGCAGAAATCTCCCCTGCCCAACCACGTACACACGCATGGCCCACTAGACACTGTTGCGTAATGGAGTGACAGATAGGTAAACAGGCTGTTTTACTACATGACTACACACATGGCTTAGCAGCCTGACCCACATTCTGGCCAGCGAGACACGCTGTGTTCCTGTGTTGACAGACTGCCTGTACAGGCGCTGACCTCTCACTGGGAACACATCGCCCATGGCATACTTCAAATATCTCAGCTGTATTTGACTGTTTAGCACTTTGACTACTATTAACAATTTGGTTATTTTTAGAGATAATTTAGTAGTCACTTGGAGGTGCGTGGCTCCCTCCTGGGTTTGCGGGGAGGTCTGCTGCTTGATCCTTGTGTAGGTTAGCAGGCGCTGTTATCCAAGGTTACTTGCAGGGGATTCAGATGCTGTCTTTTGGGAGTAGGTAGGGGATGGGGCCTCTTGCGAAAGGATGCCTACAGATTAGGCTGTGGACATTGGTGTTGGAACTCTCTAACCCACACTGCTTTCCCTGCAGTTCCTCATTTGCAGTAGTATAGCGTGCTTCTGCTAATGTACTGCAGTGGTTTTGGCTGTAGTGTTGATCAGTTCATCAGCGTGGAACCGCTGGCGGCTAAACTTGGTGCTAGTAGTTGTTTTAGCAGCTATGGACACAATTTATCTGCAAGCACTTAAAGCATGTATATTACTAAGCTGTATCACAACAAAACGGACATTCATTGAATAGATCTGTCGGCACATTTCTTTTAAGAAGCATTCAGCCTTGTTTGATGGTTTTCAATATTTGGGCTATAGCAATGTGTTGGACCTGCAGGCTGTATGTGCATCCTGAATGTATTTTATTGAGTAGTAGTACGACACATTATTGTCAAGGTAATGTGTTGGATGTGTCTGAAAGGGAAAATAAGTGTTTGTGCACCAGGTAAGGAGACTTCCTCAGCGTTCCTCCATCACCTGCGGAAGGCCGCACTTTGGTTGCCACGGTAACCTGCATGGGAATCGTGCCATCTGTTCCTCTGGGAGAGCCCTCAGCGAGCAGACTGTGTGTTGGGGGGGGGGCGGGGTGTGCTGAGTTGATGTTGTCTTCGCATCTGCTGCTCTTAAACTGGGGTGAGACGGTGGTTGTTGTGGAAACCGTGGGCGGGGGGAGTGGGGGTCCCCTGAAGTCATTCGGGGCAAGTGTCAAACCCTCCTACCTGTGTGCCATTCATCAAGGGCCCACTTTCCCCCTAATTACTGTTGCAAAGGGGCCCCCCGTGTTTATAGTCTGCAGTCTGGTCTCTATCGAACCCTCGGGATACAATAGGATACCCCCCCCGGGCTGGAGGCGGTCCCGGGGTGTACCCCTCGGTGTCTTGGCAGACAAAGCCCCCAGCCTCAAGGAGAGACCTGGGGCATGGGGTGGGGGGTTGGTCCTCCCAGCATGGCTGTGTGTGTCATCGGTTCCTCGTGTGGACGGAACCCAGGGGAGGTGAGGGGGTCTGGAGGTTCTCTTAAGAGCTGCTGCTTGAGTCTTGTGTAGTTTAGAAGCACGTGCTAGGTATTGCAGAGTCTATCCTTCCATTAGGCTTGTGTGCCTGATACAGACTGCTAAGTGAAGACAGCGAAGTTGAAAAATGGGAAATTGAAGCAGCATTATGGGCAGGAAAGTCAAGTGGTGTTTAGGGTGTTCTGACTTCTGGCCGTAGAGTTCTGTGTTCAAACCCCGATGTCTAAATGCAGTCTGCATCTTTGAGCCTGAAGGCTAAGATGGTAAATGTAAAGTGTCAGAGGCGGAAATTGCATAGGACCACAGTTCAGCATCGCGACAGGGCATACTGCCTCCTTAGTCAACGCGCTAGTATGTAGAACCAACCACGCACTGCGCGTAGGGGTGTAACGGTACACAAAAGTCACAGTTCGGTACGTACCTCGGTTTTTAGGTCACGGTACGGTACGGTTCATAGGTAAGGTAAAAAAACTGCTTGAAAGAACAGAGAATGTCCGTAAATCAGCAGCAATGAAAACTCCAATAAACTTGGTTAATGTATTTGCATTTCTGAATTCCCAGACAGGGGTAGTTGAAATAGTGAGCTGGGTTTGCACACCTCATTTTTTTTTTACACAGCAACTGTGATAGTAATACCTGGATGGTGCCTTTTCAAATACGCGTGCTAGGGATGTGCATTTCTGGCAAAAATACTATTCAATATTCGCTGAGAAGTATTTGAATAATATTCGAAAATCGCTCAATCAAGAACCCCCCCCCCACGCATGCACGCACCTCGGATACACGCACACATAATGACACAGGGAGAGGCTTCTATGATTTGTCTAAAATCAATCTGTTTATTTCAACAACTGCGCCATCAACATTCAACATCAAAATTATTTCAACGTGGCTTAGGCAGATAGACCTACATGCGCCGAAAACGGATCGCTAATTATTTATTTATTTTACTGAACACAGCCTGCGTGACGGTGAACTAGACATGTCAAAAATATAACTTCACACGGAGCGTTGAGCAGCATTGTGAAGAGCCGTGTAATGAATAACGATTTACATTTTAATAACGAGTCACATTCATTATTCGATATTCTAGTACGTGACTCTGACTAGTCGACTATCGTTGCCCGCTATGTACGCCACATTTACGTACCGGGTTACACCTCTGTAACCGCTCCGAAGTGCCTGTACCGTGACGGTTCGGTACAAATACGTGTACCGTTACACCCCTAACTGCACGACCCCTGTGGTTCTGAAGTCCGTGGTCGTAGCGCAAGCTAAAGCCTCAGACCCTCCTCACGTCTGTGTTAAGTAATTGTCAAAGCAGACCTGCATTAGCTTCCGCCTAACGGGCAATATGTATGTTATTGAGTTTTCTGTGGGTGATAAAATGGTTTATTTTCCCTTAGTCAGTTTAAGTGAATTGGGTTGTTTGCTAGCGTCTGTATATTTGCAAGCACTTGATTAATTGCTATTAAATGGTTGCTGGATTTTTTTTCATTGAAGAGTGAAACAATTACTACCTGACCTTTTGAGTCGCTGACAATTAATCACTCGTGTTTTGTTATTCTTCAAAAGCCGTTTATCTTTCTGTGCGTCAGGAATGTAATGTCGAATCTGCAAGAGCAGAACACTGTCAAGGTCTGCTTGCTTTTGCTCTCACCCCCTCACAGCTTTGTGAATGAGTGACTCTGGTTAAGAGTTCTGTGACTGTATTTCGCCACGGTTGAAAGAATTTTAATTGGTTGAATTCCTGGCCTGGATTGCGCTTTCTCCATCCTTGTGGGCAACTTTTATTTAATTGTTGTTTTGCAGTCGACGGCAGAATGAACACTTTCAGAAACAAATTCAATGTAACCGAATCCGATGGAGTGGACTGGCCCCTTGAGTCCACCAAGTTACACGTTGTGCCCTGAAATATACATGGTAACACTTTAATAGCCCTATGCGTATCACTTTAATATACCGCGTCAGTAAAGTGTAACTTGTCTGCAGAACTGCTGAGGTGTGCCAGCAGACTTAACCTTAAACTGGTGCGCTTGGTTTAATCTAGTGGTTGGACAAGCATAAACAAGTCTATTGTGAAGGCACATAATGTATTTTGAAGCCACTGTGTGAAAATATTACCCCTGTCAACTGGTTCTAAAGTTGCGAAATGTGAAGAAAAGTTGCAAGGAAAGAGTAATCTTTCCTTGCACCTTTTCATGTTGGTGTATGACTTGTGGCCGAAAGGTGCTAGGTTAAACCCCAATGTTGGTGTTGAACCTAGCACCCTCCCTGAATCTCAATCACAAGTATGGGTTTATCTTCCTGTATGTGGTTATTTCTCCTCAGTCTCATTATAAGACCATGCGCTAAATATTAAGTTGTGAAGGACTTGGAGACTTCTTCCTCCTCCCTCCTCACTTCCTCTCCTCCTCACCTCCTATCGCCTTCCCCCCCCCACCTCCTATCGCCTTTCCCCCCCCCCCCCCCCCCCCAGGAACACCACCTTCAGCGGGCCATCTCAGCGCAGCAGGTGTACGGCGAGAAGCGCGACAGCATGGTGATCCCGGTGCCAGAGGGCCAGAGCGACATCGCCTACTACGAGTCCCTCTACCCCGGGGACTTCAAGATGCCAAAGCAGCTCATTCACATACAGCGTGAGTAGGCCGCCGCACGCGCCCTCTGGCCTGTGTAGTGTGGACGGTGGTGGGATTTTAGATTAATATCTTAAAGCTGATGGAAGATGTGCTCAGATATGGGGGAATCGGGTGGTTCACTTTGTTCTAGGGGTGTTACGGTAAAAGTCACGGTTCGGTACGTTCCTTTGTTTTTTGAAGGCACTGTACGGTACAGGACGGTACGGTTCATAGTTGAGGGGAGAATTATAAAAAAAAAAATGCTTTTTTGTCAACAACGGAGACTGGCCGTTGATCAGCAGCAATGAAAACGCCAATAAACTTGGTTATGGCATTTGCATTTCTGAGTTCCCAGACAGGGGTTGTGGAAATAGTGTTGTGAGCTGGGTTTGCACAGCTTTTTTTTCAAAGCCAAGGTGATAGTTACACCTGGATGGTGCCTTTTCAAATGCGTGTGCATGTTAAAGTGCTGTATGTAGACACGGAGAGCCCTCTCCATAGCCGGAGAGCCTGTCGGTGACCCTCTCCGTTGCTAACGTGCTTATCCAATATTTTTTAACTCTCCGTCGACGCCATGGACCTATTGGTCGACGCAACGGAGACGGCAAGGGCTGTGATTGGTCCTCAAAGTAATCATTTCCTGAATCCCTTCTCTGGTTTGACTTTGCACCTTAATTACTTTGTACCTTGTTTGCCTTGCGCCTTAAGGTCCAATGAAACATCAAATAAGATTTGAAGAGCTTTGGGAGTTTATTAACAACACTGCTTACATGGTTTGTAGTCAACATATAAGATCGATCGGGCGGCAAATTGCACTGCGTAGCCGACATCCCGACAAAGAGCTGCTGAGGGGTCCTCCGTAGTTAAGGAGTCGGAGTAATATACTTTGGCTAAACGGTCAGGGGGTACATTCGCCATATTAACACTACGTACGCTACATTCACGCACCGCGGTCCACCTCTGTAACCGCTCTGAAGTGCCTGTACCGTGACGGTGCGGTACAAATACGTGTACCGTTACACCCCTACTTTGTTACGGTTCTTATTTGTGTCAGCCAATCATGTTGCTGCAGGTGGAGATTTTTAAGGGTGTAATTAGCGGACACAAATACAGCCAGCAGTTGTAGACTATAAAACAAAGTGTAAAGGTTTTGAAATTGACACTTTGTAGACTGAACACTGTAAAAGCGAACCTATTAAAGTCCCCTTCTGGAAGCTCCATCCACTCAAGACAATATACCATCTTCGATCAAACTAAACTAGAATCGAGGGGTGATGTCCAGTTGTTTGTCTCTGTCCCAGGCTCTGTGCCGTCTCCCCCCAAGAAGTTATCTTGTAACATAGGACTGCTGGATCTGAGATTATGATGACTGTGTCAACAGGTCTTTTAAGGCCATGCTGTTGCTGTTGAATTTGATGCTAGTGGTCTGGATAAACTAAGGGATTTGTTTGAAATGGTTTTCTTTTTTAAATACATTGGTGTATTTGCTTGTTTCAAAGGGTGTTACAGTTATGTTCGCATTGTGTGTTTGTGTACATCTTTCTGGCTCTGTGCAAGAGTCAAGGGTTATTGTGTGTGTGTGTGTGTGTGTGTGTGTGTGTGTGTGTGTGTGTGTGGTGTGTGTGTGTGTGTGTGTGTGTGTGTGTGTGTGTGTGTGTGTGTGTGTGTGTGTGTGTGTGTGTGTGTGTGTGTGTGTGTGTGTGAGTGAGATACCAGTTTCTAGAAGTAAATGAGTGAGAGAGGGTAAGTGAATGCCTCACCCGGTGGGACGCCTGTGCTCGGTGTTTGATACTGAAGGCTTCCTGCTGTCTTTAAGTGTTTGAGCAAACAGTAAAGAGGGAGGTTGTGGATGTGCACCCTGATCTCTGAGACTGCTTTGTGAGAGGCTCACAGAGGGCTGTGTGGCTGCAGGCTCCACAGATGGAGACTTGTAAAATCTGGAGAAGACTTGATGGACGTACGCTAGCTCAACGACAGCCGGCTATGCTCGCAATGCCTCTGCCAATATCTGCCCACATGTTTAAAGGCCGGGAAAGGGCTGATATATTTGGTCCCATGTGGCTGTGTGTTAACACACATAAAACTATATTTGTAATGTCGGCGCAAATTATGATCTACTCTGTCCATGTTCAATAAGCTTGAATTTACAAATAGTTTGTTTGCGTTGTGAGGCATGTAAACTCCACTCTTGGACTCGCCAGTACTGGCCTCAGGCATTTGGTAATGGTTCATAATGTCCAACATGGCTTCAGTGGCGAAACGTGGTTGGGCAATACATCAGAATGTACTATGTAGCTGTACTTGTCTCCCCCCCCACCCCCCCAAACTCCTCCCTTAATCCTCAGATCCCTGGGAGGCATGTGTGTGACTGTATTGGAGCGATGGGGAAACTACTCCTTACTGGGAGGGATCTGCCAACCTGGCCGACGAATATGGTTATGTCATCGGCAAAACCGATGTAACAATGACCTCGGGGTAATGGCCGCCTCCCAACACACGGGTGACTCAGAAAGTAAACAAGGGTATTTTCAGCAGAGCAAAGGCTCACGGAGGCGTACGGCAGGCCCGCTGTCACGCACCGTTACTACGAATAAGGGTTTGGATTCGACAGAATTGCTCACTTCTCTAAATGCTGTTGAATCAGAATAAATTGGAGAGGGCCTTTTTGAATTTGGATGCGTTTGTGAAGAGTCTCAACACGGAGTTATGTAACTACCCTGGGAGCGTTTGAATTTGTCTGGCCCAAATCTCTGTGGCCCATACAGATCCCGGTGGGAGTCTGTCTCACGGGCTAATTGGGCTCTACAGAATGAATGTGTTTAAAACATTGTGCTGAAATGCACAATGTTGTACAATAACAGTGGAAAACTACTCTCTTAAACTATGAAAGATAAGATTGTACTTTAATGATCCAAGTCTGGGAATTGCACAATATCCTGACAAACAAGTTCTGCCGGTTCTATGGTAGTTATTGGTGTTTGGGGTTATTTTGGTTTCGTTGACCCGTGTTTTCTCCAGGCTTTGGTTTGTCCTCTAACAGCCATCGTCTCTTCCGCCCCCTAGCAGCTTTCTGTCTGGACGCAGAACAGCCCGACTACGACCTGGACACGGACGACGAGACGTTTGTGAACAAGCTGAAAAAGAAGATGGAGATCACGGCGCTGCAGCTGGAAGACATGATCGACCGGCTGGAGAAGGGCAGCGGGCAGCAGGTACTGTCAGCCTCAGAGCGCCTCCTAAACCGCCACGCCCGGAGCTCGGCATGTAACCCCACCTTTAACCCCCCCCCCAAGCCTGTTGGGGGAGGCTCGAGTCACCCCCCCATTCAACCTCGTTCGGCCTCCCTCTCCTGCTTAGTTTGTATGTCTCACACTGCTAGACGTCTTCTACTCGCTACCACATATGTTGTCCTGAAGAGCGTTTTATATATTAGGGCTTGTTTATGATGAGCAGTATCCGTTCCCTGTCAATCAAAACACCAACGTAATGGAGTCCACACACAAGTGGACGGTGTTTATTGATGCAATAGTAATATTGGATGGTGGTCCACATCACGGACGCACAACTGAAACAAACCAATGCCTCTACGAGCTCCACAGTGCCTCCGCTCCGCACAATGTTTGTTACCAACAAGGTACATTCACCAGCCGCGTGAATCAACCAATTAATTACTTAAAGCAGTAGCCCTCATTCATTTGACATCTGCTAACTATTGTGTGCAGCTCCTCTGAGCCTTTATACATGTGTAGTGCGAAGGCTGTGTCCCCTGTCTTAGTTCACTCTGCTGTTGTCACTGTATTAGCTAGGCACCACAGTTGTACTGCACGAGGCTAGTCACAGTGCTTGTCTGAGGAAGGGGCCACGCTTTAAACGGTGAATGTCGTGCTGTCATATTTGAATAATAATCTTCAGCCATCCAGCTTTATGAGCTCTGATTTACAGCTAAGTGTTCATGCGGATTCCAGATGTTGTTCAGTGTGGTCCAGGATAGTGATCCTCATTCATTGTAAAATGACTGCACCTTTACAGCTAAAGACACGCATTTGACACTCTGTAATACATATGGAATGTATCATGGAAGTGTCTTCCATGCATATAAGTGGAGTTGCTATCACCGCTAACCCGACGCGCGTGGGTGCCTCTCGCCCCCGCTACACACAGCTCGTCAGTCTGAAGGAGGCCAAGCTCCTGCTGAAGGAGGACGACGAGCTCATCAAGGAGGTTTTTGAGTACTGGAGCCGCAAGAGGAAAGGCTGCCATGCGGGCTACCTCATTCCCAGCGTCAAGCACGAGAAGAGGGACGGCTCCAGCACCAGCGACCCCTACGTCGGCTTCCGCCGGAGGACCGAGAAGATGCAGACCCGGAAGGTGGGACTGAGGGGTCGTGTGTTGGAGGTCGGGGGGGGGGGGTTTATGTTTTGTTCTCTTAGGACAATTCACGCACAGCCGTGTCACACCGAGTAATACACTCGTGTCAACGCCGGTATAAACGGAATAAACTTTGAAACTAGGTCAACCGCCATCTTCTCCGTCAACTGTCCTCTCACACTCGGTGACGGCGTCTGGCAGCGCGCCAATTCTCGGTGACAGCGTCCTATAACGTTCTATATATAATAGTATAATATAATTGTATATATTATATCACGGCCAAAAGCTCTGTGCGCCTCCGGATGGCCGTAGCGCGGGGAGCTCTCGTAGGGGTTGGGCTTTGCGGGGTTTGTTTACCGGCGTTGCTATGGTTACCATTCTTCAAGGAAGCGCGCCAATTCTCTTCCACACAGAGCAGAACTGTGGCCTTTTCCACACATTTAAATTTTCTTAATTAGAATTATATTAATTTTTACCGATTTTTATTACTGAAAAAAAAAAAAACTTGAGTTGCCAGTGTGCTACACCGACTAATCGGTGTTTGCCTCAACACCGGTAACACCGGTAATACCATATACCACGGCAGCCCTACCTACTATTGACTACACATAAGGTGGGGGAGTAGGTTTTAGTTTACGACTGCTTGGTGCCGTTGGCGCACAACGACAATAAATGAGGTTCAAGCTCTGACGTGCGACAGATTTGTTGGGGTGTACCTCTGCGGAAATAAAAGCGGCAAAGTAATCGACTGAAAATTAAATTAAACTGAATGTATGCAATGTAAAGGATATGAATGCATAATATTATTTATATTATTTGCGTCGCTTCTCAAACTATCCTTTGTGGAGAAATCACCAGAAAACCGTAGTACAGTTCGAGTTGGGATATTCATGCAACAAGACTGTTGTCTTCAAGAGAATTTTCCATTGTTGAACTCAGGCATCCGTGTTCCAAGTCCACTGTACCTAGCAGTGTTCTTCACTCTGATGCACACACACGCTCACACTCACACCGTGTGCTGGCACTCGGCACGTACACACTTCGTCCTACGGCCAATCAGCGCGCAGACAAGCACACAAACACACGCACTCACATAACAAGTCCTCCGCCTGAACATCAAATCAAGTCCAGGAAATGAAAAGGGCTCTTCATGGACCCCCCTTGACTGTCAAGAGACCGCGTCTACACCCCCCCCCCCCGTCAATGTAATTGGCTGGGCTGGGAGAGTACCTAAAAAGCCCCCCCACGCCCCTCTGACAGCTGCAGCAGTGCCACTATGCACAGCCACCGCCCGGCTAAGAATGCCCCCCTGCCCCTTGAGAGAACGCAGTCTCTCAAGGGCTGCCGGCCACAGGAAACGGTTTCATTTGAAATCATTGATTATTGTAAAAGGTTCCCACAAAGGATTGCTGGAGCATTTGCGGCCACGTCGTTCCTTTTTTTTTTCTTTTTATGTTCTGAGAGTTTAAGCCCCGGGCAGCGATGACAGTCGGGGTCTGAAGAGCTTAACATCAAGTGTGTGTCAAACAGGAAAAATGTTGTGCTTCTACAATAGCATCCACCCAACACGGGAAACCGTTTTGAAGTGGTGTGATTATTGGCCCCTAATGTTTCTCATTGGTCCGTTCCCACAGAACCGTAAGAACGACGAGGCGTCGTACGAGAAAATGCTGAAGCTGCGGCGGGACTTGAGCCGGGCGGTCACCATCCTGGAGATGATCAAGAGGCGAGAGAAGAGCAAGCGGGAGCTGCTGCACCTCACCCTGGAGATCGTGGAGAAGAGGTAGGCCACCCCGGGGGTACAGACGTCCGTGATGAACTCCTGGGGTCTGTCTGGGGCTGGGCTGGGAGAGAGGGGCCCACTGAGGCACTAGCATGGCCCTCAAATCACAGTATCTGCGTCAAGGGACGACCCCTGACCCCAAGCCCCTTTTAAGGGCCAGGGGTACAACTCCTCAAACAAGGAGGGGTGAGACCGTGTGAAGGAACAGGAGAAGGAGGGTCCCAAATGGGCAGACGTAATGGTTATGTGAACTGCAGTGTTTTGTTTTTGACGGTTTGTCGGTGTTTCTTTGAGCTGCACGCAATTTGTGTTGGTGCAGTGCCACAAGTGCTAAATAGCATGGAATGCTAATTACGGCGCGGTGTTGACTACTCAGCAATGGCAATATGAATAGTGCAGTAGGGAGTAGTCAACCAATATGCACTGTTGCACTTGCAGAATAAGAGATTAAAGTACAGGTAAACAATCGCACATTCAAGTTTCGCTTGGCGGAATCATTTGTCCAAGAGGGTGGTGGACCAATCCATGCGTTCAGGCGAACCTGGAGTTATTGCAACACTTTCAAATTGCTGCACAAGCAATTTCTTATCGACATCCAGACAGTGTGCGTGGGTGTGTTTTTTTTTAGTTTTGATACGTACTCCGTTTGGACGATTCCCCTTTGACCACCGTTGCGGCTGATCTGACATTCCGGGTGCCGAGCCAAGAACAAGACTCCATTGTTCATTGTTCTTTATGGACACTCGTAATCTCTGGCTGCACTGTGTTTTGGTTGCTCCTCTTTATTGTCCGTGCTTGTAGGTACGTGCGTTGGGCCTGGGGTTGTGTGAGTAGTGGCTTATCCAGTCCTTTTTGTGTGGTTTTAACGCAGGCACACGTCCACGGTGGTTGAACCTACAGCTTCTAGGCTGTAGTTCCATGTGGAGCTTTTCACTTAATAGCGTTTTGTGAAACGCGTAGCAAAAATAGTTTGAATTTCTTTTGATGGACCTTGGGACTCCATTTGGTTTCCCAGGGTGCCTTCCAGCGACCCAAATATAAATATATATATATGTTTATATTCACTACACAGACACGATGCACTGCTGGAATGAGGTCCCTAGAGCGGCTGTCAGAACGGGCCTAAATTGCTGCCCCCCCCCTCGTCCGTTCCCCTGGTTTCATTCAGGGTGACATTTCAATTTCCTCCCGGTATCCTCCCGGTCGCCTGTCCGCTGCTCCCCGCCGCTACCTGCCAATTTCCACTCCCCAGACGACCTCATTCAGGGGAGACGGCTCCCCGTCCTCGCTCCCCTCGATTATGATATCAGACCGGGGGGTGTGGAGGTGGGAGCGAGAGAGAGACACGGGTGCTCAGCTGTATATACACCGTCCACTGTGTATCTCCCCCCCCCCCCCCCCCCCCAAGCCATCTCCATACCAGGTTTCCCTTCTGATTAGGTTTATGCGCTCCGTTTTTATGATTAATGCCTTCCCCTGCTTTGCCACATGGTTTACGCCTCCCTCAGCTCCCCTGACGTGTAGAGCCCACATCCTGCCCGCACTGTTGCGACGCCATCAGGTGTGTGTCGTGGACAGTAGTTACGCAACCGTCGATGAACAGATCGATGTATACGCGCCCCGGGGCGGAGAGTTTTCTCCCGTGATGCGGCCAGTGGTGCCGGCGTGTGAGCCAGGGGCAGGAAGTTGGTTGCGGTCGATTTTTCTTTTTTCCAAAGAGGTGTTATTGCGAATTCCCACTGACCTCTCATATACTCTGTTCAAGCACTCTTGTTTGTGTGAGAATGCTTTCGACACAACGGTACAGAACTATCGGTCTTTGAGGCGTGTATGGATCTTTCTGGGTTTCGCTGGTGTCTGGCAGTGGGTGGTAATTGATGTGTTTTCCACACAGACTTGGTGGGCTGTTGGGGATAAACCGATGGTTATTCAGAAACCACTATCGGAGAATACAAAGGCGATGCACTCGTATAATGATGTCGTTAAAGCAGGAAATAGGATTTTTCTCCAACAAAACAGCAAATTCATGTCCCTGTCGTGAGGACCAAAACAAAGAGTCCAAAGTAATACTTCACGATCAGCGATTGGTCAGCTCTTTTTCGCTATGCATCCAACCATGACTCTGCAAAAACACCGCACCTCCCAGCAGCCACCAGGCCAGCCCGACCCTGACCCGTCTCTCTCTCTCTCCCCGTCTCTCTCTCCCCGTCCGTCAGATACGTGACTCCGGACTACGGCAGCGAGGTGATGGCGGAGACCCTGGCCCAGTGCGCCCTGGTCAAGCCCGTGTACACCATCCCCATCCTGCCCCCGTCCAGTAACAGCCAGTACCGGCATCAGGACCACCTGGACCTCAAGGACTACAAGAAGGTACGGCCCCCCGCCCCCCCTGGACTCCTGCTATTGGCCACGGGGTTATGATGCGTTGAATGTGGTACTGTTTAAATCTGTAACCGCATTCTGGCCCGCCGATGTGGAACACAGAATAAAGCCAGACTCGGTTATTTATTTTAATAAGTGAAACACCCATTGCATCCTTGTCACCCCTTTTATTCCCGCGGCCAGCCGTTTATTGCAGCCAAATGAAATGACATATTTATGAGTTTTCATTTCTAGAGAGCTCCTCCACCGACGCGTGGTAATAATCCCCCAACATGGCCGTGTTGTAGGGGGTCGTCTGGGCCGGTCCCCCTACTGAGCAGCGCTGTGTGCGCCTCCACGCAGCACACTGCTTCATTAAGCCGATCTGTCACAACCCCTGCTCCAGCGCCCCCCCCCCCCATTCATTACCTCTTAATTACCTCCTTATGTAAGCCCACCGACCCCTCCCTCCCCCTCCCTCCCTCCTCCCCCCACCAGCTGATTCACTCCCTCCCATTGTTTAGTTTTTTCCCCGGAGCCCGTCACCAGAGTAATTCTCGTCTTATCGCCATGGCGACTACTCTGCATATTGACACGGTAGCCCCGTGGTGACGAGAGCCCTTCCAACGCAATCCACTCCGGGGCCCCTGCAGTGTTGTCTCTCCCCCGCCCCCAACCCGGCCACCACTCCCAAGGGCTTACGCATGAATGGAGGGTTGACTTCCCCCAGCAGCGATTGAGTGTGTTGACGGTAGAGTCAGGGTGGGGGGGGCGTTTGTAGCCGTGGTGGGGGGGAGGGGTTGAGGAGCGCCATCTGTTTCCACGGCAGCATATGGCACGTGCTTCCATCTGCATATCAATGGCTTGGCATTCCACACGACCTCACCTTCCACACACACACACACAGGCACAACACGTGCCCCTCCAAAACACACACGCACGCGCACGTACGCACGAACCGGACTAATGCGCTGCGTCTTAGATTACCGTGCAGAGCAGTTGTGACCAATAAGGACCGGGCAGTGAACCCCCTGACTGTATTAAGATTACCGTGCAGAGCAGTTGTGACCAATAAGGACCGGGCAGTGAACTCCCCTGACTGTATGAAGACGGGCCCTTTCAAGGACTTAATGTGTGTGTCCTACGTTGATGAGTAATATTATGGAAATGCATCAAGCGGCATGGTTAGATGGTGTGCGGTTTTGTTAAAACGATGGAAAGTGGAAAGAGGCGTTGTTTTGTCGAGGTTCTAGCGTATCTTTAAGACGTTCTGCGCCTTGTGGAGTAAAATATAAAGGGCAAAAGAAACGGCCGACCTCAACGTATCGCCAAGCACAACAACAATGACCTAACCGCCATCCTTCCCCCCCCAGCCGGAGAAGAGCGAGGTGGTGCGGACCAAGAGGAAATACGAGAAGAAGCCCAAGGCCCCCCCACTGGCGGCCCCCGCCCACCTGGGTCCTGCCGTGTTCAGCCCCAAGGACCTCAACCAGTACGACTTCCCCAGCTCCGACGAGGAGTCCTACTCCCAGGTACACCCCCCCCTTTCCCCACGTACCCTGGCCCCGTTTGGGAACCACACCCCGCGTGACGTCGCTCACTGTGACGCGCCTCCCGAAACCTGTTCCCGTCCCGGAATATACACGTCGCATGTTTACCGGCGTGTTTTTCCTTGGAACCGCCTGCGGGCCGATTGAACGGATCTGGCCTCTGCCCCCCGATGCTTCCTGTGAACCTCAGCCACACCTGTTCCTTATTGACTCGAACCAAAACAATGAGTAATCTGAGCGTCTCATCCGGTACACGGGGGGCCAACCAAAGGAACGTTATGACAACATCTCAGTGAACGATTGGCACGAGCGTGACTGTACATAAATTGACTGTGTGTGTGTGTCAGCTCCTCTCTGGTTCCTCGGAGGCGGAGGAGGAGAACGACCCAGATGGCGGCTATGCGTTCAGGAGGAAAGCAGGCTGTCAATACTACGCCGTGAGTGCCTTCCTGTGACTCCTCCCTCCTCCCCTCCTCCACTCTCATCTGCTGCTATTTATAGAGCAGTCGGTCTCTCTCTCTCTCTCTCTCTCTCTCTCTCTCTCTCTCTCTCTCTCTCTCTCTCTCTCTCTCTCTCTTCTCTCTCTCTCTCTCTCTCTCTCTCCCTCTCTCTCTCTCTCTCTTCTCTCTCTCTCTCTCTCTCTCTCTCTCTCTCTCTCTCTCTCTCTCTCTCTCTCTCTCTCTCTCTCTCTCTTCTTTCCCCCCCCCCCCCCCCAATCTCCAGATCCATAATCTGAATTACGGGTTTTCCTTTGCCCTCTTCGCTCTC
>OLKM01000523.1:42500-62830 GCA_900291075.1 Melanogrammus aeglefinus | reverse complement strand
CTCCTCTCTGGTTCCTCGGAGGCGGAGGAGGAGAACGACCCAGATGGCGGCTATGCGTTCAGGAGGAAAGCAGGCTGTCAATCTACGCCGTGGTGCCTTCCTGTGACTTCCTGTGACTCCTCCCTCCTCCACTCTCATCTGCTGCTATTTAATAGAAGCAGTCTCTCTCTCTCTCTCTCTCTCTCTCTCTCTCTCTCTCTCTCTCTCTCTCTCTCTCTCTCTCTCTCTCTCTCTCTCTCTCTCTCTCTCTCTCTCTCTCTCTCTCTCTCTCTCTCTCTCTCTCTCTCTCTCTCTCTCTCTCTCTCTCTCTCTCTCTCTCTCTCTCTCTCTCTCTCCCCCCCCCCCCCCCCCCGCCGATGCTCCAGATCAATCTGAATACGGGGTTTTCCTTTGCCCTCTCGCTCTCTCAATATTTCTGCGGAAAGCGACCCTGTAGCCAGAGGGGACGTTTACATGCAAATTTGGCAGTGAAACTACCACAACAAAGGACTGACTAGGGAACCATAACTCCCCATAGGGATTGTAACGACAATCGGAAGTTGTCAAGAATCAAGATCTATTTTAACGTTCAACATCTAAATATATTGCATCATAAAATGCGTTGTTGTTTTTTTAAAGAGTTCCAACTAACGGGAGAAAGAAATTACAATAAAGTGTTGCACAAATAAAGTCTAATTCTCTCTTTCTTTCCCCCCCCACACAAGGCTCACCAGGATCAGAGCAGCACCTGGCCGTGGGTCAGCCCCTCCGAGGGGGGTCAGGGAGACCCCCGCTACCGCTACTGTCTGACCTCGCTGACGGCCCCGCGGCGCTGCCTGGGGCTGGCCCGCCGGCGCACGGGTCGAGGAGGACGGTGAGTCACACCCCGCCCTGAGGACGGCTCCCGGACCCCCGTCTGGGAGTCACACCCCTGCCCCCCCGTCTGGGAGTCACACCCCTGCCCCCAGTCTGGGAGTCACACCCCCGACCCCCGTCTGGGAGTCACACCCCTGCCCCCCCGTCTGGGAGTCACACCCCTGACCCCAGTCTGGGAGTCACACCCCCGACCCCAGTGTGGGAGTCAGTCACCGGCCTTGGGACGGCTCCTGGACCCCGGTCTGGGAGTCACACCCCGCCCTGGGGACCCCCCTGGTCTGGGAGTCCCTCCGTTGTCGGTGGTTCTGCTTCGTGTGTAGACGATGAGGATTGGGAAGGTTCTAGAAGTTTTAAAAGAGCTGGACGACTGTAAAGTTCGTAGACGTTTGAAACTTTGATTGCTTGCAGGATTCTTTGGTTGATGGCAGACTGTGAAGTGGTCTGTGAGGAGTCGACTCTGTACCGTGGAAAAGAACTGTTTAGAATTAGACGTATCAGGGCGGGGGGTTTTAATTGCATATGTTTAGTGGATAAAGTTTGTTTTGCCTCAGGCAATGAGGCAGTTCGCATCGGGGGTCCCGTGCGGTTGTGATTCTGCCGTGTCTGTGGAGATGATGTTTGGGAACGTTGGGGCAGGGGGGGGTGGGCTTTGAGTTTGAAGAGTTGGATGATTGGAAAGTTTGTTGACATCTGAAGAATGTGAAAGTGTAGCAGCAGGAACGTTTTTTTAAGGAAGCTGGACGATTGGAAAGTTGGGAATCTTTTGAACGCTTGTAGGACTTTTTTGGTTGATAGAAGATTGGAAAGTTGCGTTTAAACTGTGGTGTGAAGTGGACTCCGTACTGTTGGTAAACTGTTTGGTATTAGACGTACCAGTGCCGGTGATTTTAATTGCAAGTGTTTTGCCTCAAGCCAGGAAGCAGTACGGTATCATAAGCCCTCTCCCTGCTGCTTCTGAAATAGTGACTCTGTGTCTTCTCCTGCTTCGTATTATCAGCCCTTTAACAGAAAGACTGGTCCCTGTTGATGAGAGGCCCTGGGTGAAAAGGTGTCTCCTTCAGACACCCACCCAATTGCAAATGCAATCAAGCTTTGTCTAGATGGGACTTATCAGCTCTTCCTCAGAGAGCTGGGAGTTGGCCCCCCCTATGGCCTTTTTGTTTGGGTTTCATTTCTAACGCAATCACATTTCCTCTGTGAGACGTTTAATTATCGTTTTTCTGTTTTCTTGCCAGTGCGTTGGAGGCATATAGGTTTGCTGAGTTGCCGTTTGATGCGTCGCCGTTTGATGCATCGCTAACGAGTGCTGACTAATCGTTTTTCTTTAAAAGTATAATTTTCGGGGGGGCCAGCGTTTTGGTCGACATGCTACTTTTTGTTTTCTTCCAGAGAAATCGCTTTTTAACTTTTCTATAGTATCTCTTGACATGAATACTTTATCCCTAACCCATCTGTAAAATCTATATTTCCATATTGCTTATGTAGTGATACTGATATTTGAAAATCATCGGGTTATCCCTAACCGTCTTGCCGAGTCCATTATCCTATTTTTCTTTTATCGTGTTGCCGTATTGATCCCATATTTGATACTGCTAGTCTCTGAACACCATCGGCTGACGCCCTGATCATCAGTGAATCCTCAATAACTCTTCACGTCCTCTCGTCTCGCTGCAGGCTCTTGCTGGACCGCGCCCACACCGACCTGGACCCCGTCTACCAGAACCTGGACTCGGACCCCGAACCCGAGCCCCCGGCCTCCTCGCCCGCACCCCCTCCAGCGCCAAGCTCTCCGCTCCGGGGCGCCAACACCAGTACCTCAGACACCATTACCTCCGGCTCCTCCCGCCTCCTCCCTGCTCCTCCCTCCTCCTCCTCCTCCTCCTCCTGCACCTCCTCCGTCGCCGTGGATCTGGCCCGGGTCCTGTTGAACGTAAAGTCCTGCCGCTGGAGGCACTTTAGACCACGGACGCTCCCCCACGACCCCTCGGGTGCTGGGTTCATGTCTCGCAGGGGATTATTACGGAGGTTTCAGAGGACCGGGTCGGGACTGAGCCGGCCGCTGGCCGGCGGGGGTCCGACGCAGGCCCGCCCCGCGCCCCCCCCTGTGAACGGTGAGGCCTGCCTGCTCGTTAACGTCCTTTGGTGGTGCTGTTATTGTTGTTCTTTTGGTTGTTATCTGTACTGTGAAAGGGAAAGCAAATGGACTGCATTTGTTCAACATGTACCTAACCAGTGTCCAGTGTGGTCAGGGCAGGGTGTCCGCGCATCCTGGAAAAGTCTTAAAAAGTCTTAAATTCATGTTTCTGAATTTAAGGCCTTAAAAAGTCTAAAATTTGTTACAAATGTCATATGTTGGTCTTAAATACTGTAACTCAAGGTCTTAGATTTGTCGGGGCAGGACTATTTATTTTTATTTTTCTCGAGTGACTTTTCAGGAAGGACATGTAGAGAGGCTTCTTTCTTGCTAGCTGCATATATTAACGATTACCTGCGTGCTTGCTAGCTAGTCTGTGGCAATGAGTAGATTCAAATTCAAGGACAGTTGGCTGGAAGACGTCCGTTTCCGAAGTTTGCTCGCGTCTGTTGCCAACCCCCACCATCGCGTGTTTTTGGTCTTAAATTTCCTTCAAGGGGGTAATAAAAAGTCTTAAATTTGACTTGCTGAAACCTGCAGATACCCTGGGTCAGGGTCTTCCTGGCGCTTTTTAAAAGACAAGTTTCAGGAGGTTTTCTTTTTCTTTTTTTTTCCGGACGTCTTGAAAGTTGTCCTCGCTCTATCTGGGAGGGTTTGGCCTCACCATGGGAGTTGAGGATGGTTCAACCGCAGATGTTGACGTGCCGGCATGTCGGTTGCTATGGTGATTCATCCTGATTGACACGGGGTGATGAGAGACTCGATAGCCCCCGATGGTGACTGTCAACTATATTAGCGTTACTGGGGGGTGAAGGGGAGGAATGGATTGACTGCAGTCTGTTTGATGGTTACAGACTACTATCTTGTTCATCCAGCAGCTGCATTGTAGCATGAAATTAAACTGGTGGATGTGAACCGTTCTGTTTTGATGCCTTATCCAGAGCCATGTATTTTATCCACCAGCAGGTTTGTCAGGGTATACTTCTCCCATGTAAGCACAAAAAAAGGTTTACTGTAGGGTGCTGCAAGCAATAGTGTGTTGTTGTGTTGAACCATCGCTCCGAGACAACTCTTAATACAGTCAAACAAACATGGGTTTAAAAATGTATAACCGTGTGCAGTATAATAACCAACTCAAACAGGTTAAATGGACCGCTGGGGGTGAGATTTAAGAGCTGGAGAGAGGGTGCGGAGGCTATGTTGTGAAAATAAACATCCCAAAGAGTCTGCCCTCCCCCCACTCCCCCGGTCTCTCGGCCGTCGTGTGTTGCTCCCCAGCTCCTGGCGCCGAGCTTAGCCGTACGCGTTGACAGGCGGGTTTGATTCCCCGAAACAAAGAGAGAGAAGGGTTTCTGCTCGGTCGGTCATCAGGCAGCTCCGGTCAAAAAGCCGAATTGTCTCTGCAGCCAATAACACTAGAATGATATTAATATATTAATATATATTCTGACCTTTCATGCAATTCCTGACATGGGTCATATTTGCCTTTCTTTTTTTTTATTTACAAATTACATTTACATGATGGCTCTTATATAATTTAGGCTGTAGATCTTTCCAACAGCACATTTTAATAGGCCTACATCAATAGCATATGCTAACAAAGGCTATGAACCTTTGGTACGAGGAACTAATACTAATTATATTGGATGTTGGATGATGATCAACTAGAGACTCGGATGGTTGAACGCTCCGACAGTGACTCAAGAGACTCAGTATGTCGCTGTGCATGTTGACTCTATATCCACACTGTGTCGAGTGACCGACTGTGATGACAAATCCTCGTTTCCAAGTCTAGCGGTGTTGACTGGGACCGGAAACCCAGAAACAATGGCTCTTCAGCGGGAAAGAGGGAACGGTGATACCCGGTCAGATTCCAGCAACTTACCCCGGCAAACCCACAGCGAGGCGGGCCGACGAGTGCCTCCCGCCCGGAGCTTTAGATCGCTTTATCGCTGGGTATTAATTGTGGGCTTTGTTTGCTGTAAGGACATTTGGTACACAGAAACAACACCAATCCCTACAGGTTGGGATTATGCCCACGCCCACTCAGGCTAGGGGAAGGCATCACCTCCGTCGACACCTCGCGTGGCCTTATCGCTGTTCTGCTTAATGAAATGGCAGCGCAGTTGTTCTATACACTGGCACCGCTCATTAGCATGCGATTTGGTTTTTAATCAGTGCAGGGCCTCTACATTCTCTCCAGGGATTGGATTTCATGATCGGATGTGAATACCGCGCATAATCGGGTACATTAGGGCTCTCCGCCTCCACAGAGCACGTCCACAGAGCGTCTCTTTTCAGAGATGGTTTATATTAATTAACCTACGGTTTATAATGTTCATATCTGTTTGTAGAGGCAGTTCTGTGCCATAGTGGTCAGCTATCGACCGCTGTGGGAAGCCCTGAGC
This sequence comes from Melanogrammus aeglefinus, assembly GCA_900291075.1. Lineage (NCBI taxonomy): Eukaryota > Metazoa > Chordata > Actinopteri > Gadiformes > Gadidae > Melanogrammus > Melanogrammus aeglefinus. Next base: position 57,433 of record OLKM01000523.1, on the reverse strand, counting down.
CCAGTCTCTGCGTCTCCCTACCGTGTGAAAACAGCCTAAGCATGGCCCTAACACACCCCAGGAGGGTGCTTAGACACGCCACGAAATTGATAACTGACCACTAATGTGTGTGCGGCTGTCCTCCACCCACAAGCCAGTGGTGAGAGGCCAGTTCGGTCTGCGGGTTTGTGGTTCAGACGTTTTGCTACGCAGCTTTAAACGTTTGAGTGAATTTGTCGTCACTGAAATCGGGTTATTCATCAAAGAAGCATGACTGGGGCTTCTATACTCCATTTGGGGCATTAAAAGGCCTTAAAAAAAATACACATACTGGAGGGGACTTTCACGAGTGCTGTGTGTTGAACGGGTGCGAGGAAGTCTCACCCTCTCATAACACTGGCTCAACTCTTTTCTAAAGCTTTTACTTTGAAGGCCTCACCGCAGAATTAAAGTCTGCTACAATGTGCACCGTGTAAGGGCACAGGGGTGGAATTGAAAAATGTCACCATGCATGAAATTAGGCGAGCCCGCCCAACCCTTGGGTCGGGCAACTTTGTTGTGTGCACTTGTGAGTGCGTGTGTTGTTGTTGTGGTGTGTGTGTGTGTGTGTGTGTGTACTCGCGTGTGTTGTTATGATGAAGCAGGGATGAAAACAGACATTTTCTGGCTAGTTCTGAGGTGTGGGCTAGAGCAGTCAAGGCCAGCCGAGGATGTGTATTGCGCTCCTATGCGCTGCTGTTTTGCACCGTCAGACTCGAGGCTGCAGGTGAATGAATCGGTAATCTGTGTCCACTCCCTCCCTCTGGTTCTACTGGAACACCAGCGAGTTTCTGCTGCTCCCAGACGGAGACAATGCTGGGTCATTTAAGTGTGTGTGTGTGCGGGTGGTTTTTCAATTATAACTTTGAAAATATTGATTATTTTAGTCTTTATAATGGAAGTTGTTTATAATGGGAATTTTATATGGGGAAATTAGTTCTCCGCCCTGAAATAATTTGCGACTAGACGAGAAACCTTGTCAACTGTTATGGCACTGAAGTAGAAAGTAGAACTATTTACCTGATAATGGTGTAGGGATGGTTTTCGGTTCGATTCCCGGCCTGTCTATGGTGCATGTGTCAACGATTTGTCAAGACGCAGAATAAAGTGTAGTGTATTTTCGGTGGCTGGGACTATGCGATCCATTCCTGAATGCTAGCTGATGTTGTCGCCCTCGCCCTGTCACCTCTCTGTAAAGGTTTAAACAATGGCTTCTGCCTTCCAGGAAAGTCTTAGTCACTGCCTGAACATCTACTTTTAGTTCGGTCACGAACTGAAAGGTCACGGCTGCATTGTGCCACACTGAAAGGGCTTGGTTTCAAGCATTTAAAAAGAGTTGGTGTTTTTGTGTTTTTTGTTTTGTTTTTGTGGAACATAATCTCTTGTAAATGATTTCCGTATTGGTGGCTGTTCACGGATAGATATTTTTCCTCTTGAGTTAAGGAAACGTTTGACTTCCACATCACTGTGGCAAACATCTCGGGGTTGATGTATTGATGCCCGCTCGGGTGGTGCGTTAGCAGGATTGTTAAATTCTGTCTGAATTCAGTCTTCAAGCCACAAACCGGGCGGCCTACTACCTAATTGGCTTCTTCCACTCCGACAAGCTTTTGTCTGTCTGTCTGTCCTCCTTATTTTCCGCTATAAACCAAAGGAGGCAGTAGCTCATGTCCTGATTACAGGTTAACCTCGCCGTCTGAATGTGTTTGTTTTAATCCATTGAGCCCCACTATCAGAGTTGTGTGTGTGTGTGTGTGAGTTCCCACTGACTCAGTGATGTCCTCCTCCTCAGTGCTGAGCCTGGAGCAGTACCAACAGCACCAGGACCAGCTGGCCCTCATGCAGAAGCAGCAGCTGGAGCAGATCCAGCAGCAGCTCGCGGCCAGCGACGCTCCCTCCGCTGCCAGCACGCAGGTCAGTACGCCCGCTAGGTGGTAAACAGCGCCGCGAGCCGGCTCACACTGGGGGAGTCGTTGGTACTGGATCACACACACAGGGTGGCTAGGTAGTGCTGAAACACACACAGGGTGGCGAGCTAGTACTAAAGCGTACATCAATAAGCTAATGAGAGAACTCAATCAAGCCAGTCAGCCATGAGCTCCCGCACTGGTCAGAAGGCGTGTCTGTACTCGGTTGGGTAGAGCAAGAGGTCAGCACACATTGATCAGTCGAAAGAAATATATGTACCCCAAATTTGTCGGACCAATAAAGTCATATTTTATCTTCATCTTAGGGGTTAACAACACTAATATTAGTGGTGCAACGGTTCACGGATTTCCCGTGATCCGTACGGATCAACCCTCACGGTTCGGGACGCAAGTGATCCGCGGATCAGCGATAAAAAAAAAAAAAAAAAAAAGTTGTGCGTTCACGTGATCAGCGCACGTTTAAAGGACAATTCCGGTATTAACAACATCATCAAGTATCGTAGCGAAATACAGTTTCTGGTGTGTTTTATTTGGCGTTACGTAAATCCCATTGAAACGGAAACCGGAACCGGACATGTTTATGTTTGGTTGTAGTCTTTTCACGCGGTTCTCCGTATCAACAGTAGAACCGAGCGAAAAGACTACAACCAACCCCCCTTGCAATGAGCAATGAGTCTTCCAACCGAAATCAATGGATTTACCAAAATGCCAAATAAAACACGACAGAAACTGTATTTTCGCTACCATACTTATATATATATATGAAACAAAGAAGAAGAGGAGGGTGTCTGCATTGCCTGGGGAGAGGCAATGCAGACATCCTGAATTGTAACTCCAGGTTTAGGGATTACTTACTATCCATGTTTTTCTAAATATTGACTATGCTTAAAAGAAGCAGGATTATTACCTATTTTTTCACTTCATTTTGTTTTTACACATTTGAAGATTTTATTTAAAGTCACATTTGTCTTGTTATCTTTATTGTTGTTGTTGATCCGAAAATGATCCGACCCGTGACTCAAAAACCGCGACACGATCCGAGCCGTGAGTTTTGTGATCCGTTGCACCCCCAACTAATAACGTGCTAACTAACAACGTTATTTAAGTAAACTGCTGAAATAATACGAAAGACTAGGGGACTATGAGGACCATTTCAAACACGTTTCACGGTTCAAGGACCTTGTTTGCCCCGGCCTTTGGGAAGCGGGCGCATCCTCACCCTCACCTCTTCCTGTTTGGCATTGAGTAACGCTGTGCTCTCCACGTTCTCCAGGTGGTAACCTCTGCCCTGCAGCATATTGATCCTAATGGTTTCTGTCATCGCTCTCCCTTCTGTTTCACCCTTCATCTTTCGTTCATTCCTACTCCTTTCGGTTCTTCCCGTCTCCTGTCCCTCCCCTCTACATTGTACCTCATAACCGTTGTTTCTCTGCCCCCCCAGGGCCTGGTATCCAAGACCCTGGACCAGGCCAGTGCCCAGTTCGCCGCCTCGGCCCTGGTCACCAGCGACCAGCTGCTGGCCTTCAAGGCCAAGGACGAGCCGGCGCCCGGCGGCGTCAACGGAGTCCTCCCTGCCTCAGGTGGGTGTCCGGTCCACAGCCCGCCTCCTAACCCCCATCCGCCAATCACAGGGCGCTATTCTGTCACATGACCTCAGAGGGCTCCGCCCATTCTGTTGGATCTACCGCGTCCCGCACAAACCCATAACACATATCCTCCTTTTTCACTGTATTTACTGAACCGACAAAATAGAATAATGCTGATCAGATTTCATTTACATTCGGGGGCACTTAAGCAGACGCTTTTATCCAAAGTGCCGTCGTACAATAAGTACCTTTCACAGAAAAAAAGAGAAACAACAATATAACGCTGTCTCTCTGTGGTACAGTAGGGATGTTCATAAAACCAACCACTAACCGTCCCCACGCTAACCCGTTCCCCGTACACAAGTACTGTACACACTACCAGGACGGCACTTCATCCCCCCCCCCTCAAACCTGATGCCAGTGTTAATCGCTCTGTGCCCCCCCTACCCCGCCAGGTGTGTTCAAGGGCTTGCACCCCTCCCCCGCCTCCTCCACCCCTCACCGTGGCAACCCGGCCACGGCCCCGCCCGCCTCCGGCCCCGTGTTCCTCCAGCCCTCCGCCAAGCCCGTCGGAGCCGCGGCGCCCAGCCTGCTCTCCTCGTCCCCGCACGCCGCCCTGGGGCTGCTGGGCCCCACCCCCCCCGCCGGCCCCACTCAGGTCCTCATCGGGAACAACCTCCGCCTGAGCGTGCCGTCGGCGGGGGGGCTGGGCGGCCGCCACCTCCCCCGGGCGCTGGGCGGCGTGGCGCCCTCTGCCTTAAAGCTGGCCGCCGCCGCCGGCCTGCCCCTGGCCAAGGGGTCTGGAGCGCCGCCCGTGGACCCCCGGTGAGACCCTGCTCTGCGACTGGTCTGGTTTAGGAGGGGCCCCTCACACGGTGTAGTTTAGGAGGGGCCCCTCACAAGGTCGAGTTTAGGAGGGGCCCCTCACAAGGTCGAGTTTAGGAGGGGCCCCTCACAAGGTCTACTTTAGGAGGGGCCCCTCATAAGGTCTACTTTAGGAGGGGCCCCTCCTAAACTAGCCCCTCACAAGGTCTAGTTTAGGAGGGGCCCCTCATAAGGTCTACTTTAGGAGGGGCCCCTCACAAGGTCTACTTTAGGAGGGGCCCCTCACAAGGTCTACTTTAGGAGGGGCCCCTCCTAAACTAGCCCCTCACAAGGTCTAGTTTAGGAGGGGCCCCTCATAAGGTCTAGTTTAGGAGGGGCCCCTCATAAGGTCTAGATTAACCGTTGTATGAAGATAAGGAGTTCTGCTTGTTGAAATAGTCAAGTAAGCTGCGTTGAAAGCTGATTAAAGGTGACATTTATTACCGCCAGCGCTGAGTGATTAGCCGTGAAAAGCCGTTTTGAAAGTCTGCCTCTTCTGGCATCACAAGGGGGCGTGTCTCGAGGTACGACGGATAGATGAGCAACGTTTGGTGGCGAGGTGGACACGCCCCTTCACCCCAATCCCACTCACACCTGGTGGTGGGATATTTCACCTTTAGCATTTGAGGGGTGGTGTAATGTAGTGGCCGGGCTGTTTCACTCCCAGCCAAAAGGTGTTGCATTCAACCCCTCCATGTCTGAGGCCTGACCTGCAGGCCTTCTTAAGCAAGAGGCCACCACTCCTACCTGCTGCTGAATGGCCTGCGTCTGACTGAGCTGCTCTGCTGAATGAGGAAGTCACAGACTGTAGTTAATAAGTTAGCGGCTGTTTGAAGTGTGAGGGTAGTTGAGGTATCAATGGGTCATTCACTGCTAAAGGTGTGTCTTGTGAATGGGTGCTTCATCCAGTCACTCCTAGGACACCCTTCTTAGGGCTGGGCGATTTGACCTAAAAATAAAATCTCCGATTTTTTTTCAAACCAAACCCGATTATAGATTTTAATCTATTTTTTTTTCTGTAAGGGAAAAAAAAAAAAAAAAAAATTTAGTTTGGATTTTATTTAAAGAATAATAAAAATAACAAAAGCAAAATAAATAACACACATCTCCTACTGAGCTGCGCGCCTCAGATTAAGATGTTTTAAAGCATTAATTCGTATTACGGTGAAAAATCGATTAATCGACCAGCCCTACCTCCAATACCCCTGACCCCTGATGACCCCTGATGACCCCTGATGACCCTTGACCCCTGATGACCCCTCTGACCCCCACTGACGAGTCTTCCTCCTCAGGGAGAGCCGAGAGCCGGAGCCGCCGTCGCTCAGCAGCATAGTGGACAACACCGTGGCCATGGAGGTGACGTAGGGCCCGCCACGGGCCCCCAGAATCCTCTCTGGGGGGCGTAGCATCGGGAAGGCGGAGCGAGGGACGCCGGGACCGGGATAAGGTCGGAGCGCCAGGATCGGAGCGCCGGGAACGACGGATTCATCTTCAGAGACTCGGCGGCAAATGTCATCTCTCAACTTCGTTTTTTTTTTTTTAAAACCGCTCTTTGTTTGTTTTTGTTTTTAGGTTTTTTTACTTTGATTTCCTTTTTTTAATGTTACTGCTAAAGGTGGAAAAAAAGATTGACATCTGTAAATTATGAATATGGCAAGAAGAAAAAAAGTGAATCAAGTATATGTACAGTAACTTCACATTTGTACTTTCCCCTGTTGTATATATGTTACTTGGATACAGAAGTGGTCCATTTGTGATGTTTTGCACTTGGGTTATAAGAGACTGTGTGTGTGTGTGTGTGCGTGTGTGTGCGTGTGTCTGGTGTGCGTGTGTGTGAGTAAATGAATGTGTCGGGGGTTCAGGGAAGACTGGCTGCGAGACGGAGTTGTACAGAGAAACCTCTTTTTTTTTCTAATCACATCATGTGCATGGTGCGGAGTCTGCTGTTTTTTAAAAATCTATTTATTGTGCTGTGTTTACAGTTTTTATTTTATTTTTCTATGATTTTGTATCGGTTTTCGTTTCATTTGTACACTGTACTTTTCGTTTGTTCCTGTGCGGTAGTGTATGTTTTCTGGTAGCTACGGTCTCCTGGGTATATATATATATTTTATTTTATATACATGTTGTGAACACACAAAGCAGGTCTGACACCCTTCCCTCCTCACCCCCCTCAAACGCTTTATAGTTTGATTTCCTTTGGTCTATTGGTGGTGGACTATTCTACTGGCTTGGGGTGGATGTCTGGACGGATGCAGTCCCTCTCTCTCTCTCTCTCTCTCTCTCTGTCTCTGTCTCTGTCTCTGTCTCTGTCTCCCTCCCCCACCCTCCCCCCCTCCCCCACCAACCTGACACAAGGAACAAACCAGGGATGTGTCTCTTCCTAGAAGTGGCCTCCACCTCTTCTGAATCAAAGCACTATTATTTTTTTATCCGTTTCTATATCAATGCTGCTTTTCTTTTTCCGTTAACGTTTTGTTTTTTTCCGTTCCAGTTTCTGTTGTTTTTAAAATCCACAACACAGGTTCCCTTTTTTTTTTTTTTTTTTTTTTTTTTTTTCTTCCAAGAGTATCGATTTGTTTTTGTCTTCTTCCTTCATTCTTTTCCGTGGTTACCGTTTCTCCTCTTGAACTCGGTTTCTGTGTTATATTCTTAAGGACTTGACTCTTGCTACTTGTTCCTGCATTAGCGACGTAGCTGCTACGCCGCTGTCTGCTAAATCATTCCAGTTGTTTGACTACAAAACCTGCTGACATGAGGAAGAGAAGTGCCACAGGACCCATTCGTTTTCCTCCCTTATTTCTGTCTTCTCACCCTCTCAATCCCCCTCTTTCTGTTTTTCGTCTTTTTTATTTTTTTTTTATAAATATTTTTTTCTTTTTGGAAAAAGATTCTTCACGTGGCTGCGAGGCCAACACACCACGTATCGGGTGCCTTCCTTTGGGGAACACATACCTCTCTTCTGTGAAGAGTCCGGCACAAAGATGGCGCTACTTAGTAGCAGTTCTTGTCTGTGTCATGCCCAGCCCACTGGCAGGAAACATACTATCGAGGTTTATACACGTCCCACACTGGGGGCTGGGGGGGAGTAGAACATTAAACAAGAGAAAATGTGACAAAACTTTCACTAAAATATGACAATAAAGCCCGGGGCATTAAATGTGAACTGATTCAGTGTTGTTTTTATGTGGATGTGTTTTCACAAGTGTCTTTTCAATTTGTAATGTAATGCAAATCTATTCACAGTAGAATTTAAGTAATTAACGTGCATGTCCATATAAACTGAAATACGAGATAATTATTAAAAACGAATTTTAAATAAGCTATTCCACAACGGTCACTGGAATGTACCACTAGTAGCAGTCATTTGTGTGTACCGGTTTTTTTTTTCTGTTGGGTGTGTTTTACAAAAGTGTTTTTCAAATTTGAAAAGTAATGCAAATCAAATCACAAGTTAAGTAATTAGAAAATAAATAAATACTAAAGTAAAATCCCTGCAGTGCATGTCCACATAAACTAATTAAACCCCAGTAAGACGGTAATTAAAAAGCCCACACTCGTGTCCGTGGCTGTTCGGAGCTCATTGGCGGAGACGCAGAGCAGCAGCAGCTCGTAACGAGCCGCCGGGGAGAGAAAGGGGATCTGGGAGCGAATGAACAAGATGCCTCCTCATCCATTCACACCGAGCACTCCCACTCAGACATGATCACTCCTGGTGAGGTCACTCCGGCGTCCACCATCACACCTTTCACATCGGACGGCGTCGCCATGGCAACAACAACCGAACACGTGAGCCCTTTAATATTTAACGACTCTCCTTTTTGACAACTGGTTTCTGCCCGTGGTGACATCCCCGCCCGCGTAAACCACGCCGCGGAGGTCGTGTGGATGGGGGTGGTGGGAGGGGATGGGGTCGATGACCGAAATGGCTTTTCCACAAAAACGAAACGCAGCTGTTGACCACAGCTGGATCGGATGTCCCGGGTGGCGGCCCTGATTGGACGGGCGCGGCGCCAACTCCCGTTGGCCTCTCCCGTTTCAGACGAGAACAGGGCGCGGGACGACAGGTGGCGTTCTTCGAGGGACGGCCCGTGACCGTGGACCTATTAAAGAAGCCCGTGACAGATTTTGCTGACTCCCATCGGTCTGAAGGGCGAATCTACACACGCACACGCACGCACGCGCACGTGTGGACATGAAGTGAACTCGTTAAACTCGCGAAGCTACGAGTGATTGACAGTAATGGGGATTTCAGACGTGGATCCGACCGTTCTGATTCATTAGGCTCGCCAGCTGATTGGTTTGGAGCTGAATTAAGTCGTTTTGGAGACTGGTTATTAATTGGCTCAGTCCAATATATTCCTAACCTAATATATTCAGTCCTCTAAAAAATCCTTCACATTAAAGGATTGTCAGGGGTCTAAATTAACATCAAAACAGGCCCACATAGTGTCTGAAATAGAATTCGGCCCCACCTAAAGCAGTCATGGTTGCGTTGTGGCCTTATTATATATCGTTCAAAGTATCTTTGAGCAAACCTATAGGTACCACTTGAAGTAGAAAAAAGTAATTATCGGGAAACTCATCAAAACACAAATCAAAATTCTCTAGGCAGACAGAAGCTGTCATTAGCATGAATGACATGCATGTCATTAGGCCGATGGCAGAGACTTGTCTCCAGAAGCTCCAGATCTCTCCATTTGTTATAAGCCCCCATAGGCCCTCACATCAATAGATCTGTTTTTCCCTCCAGTGGTTCAGTGTGACAGACCAACCAAGCGCTGCCGTTGTTGCAGCTGTTCACCTACAGCTGATTATCTTCTCCTCACAGTCCCATCATATGGACTACATGAAAAACCAGACAAAAACATTGGTGATACAGATTTAGGAAGCGTTTCAACCCATTTTGGGATCTGGATATTTAGTCGCTACGCTTATGTTTCAGACACTATGTAGGCCAATTTGATGTTGTTAATTTTGACCTCCCACAAGCTTTTAATTTGACCTTTCATTTGAAGCACTGAATCTATTAGCTTGTGAATATGTTGGACTGAGCCAAATAATAACCAGTTTCCATAAAGACTGGATTCAGCTCCAAACCAATCAGCAGCCTAGCCTAATGAACACTAAAGGCTTTGTCATGGTTCCAAGTTGACGCAACGCAATGACCACCCAGTCGTGAACCTGCTTTGGTTCTCCGTCGGGTTTACGTCGGGTTTATGTTAGTGGACCAATCACAGCCCTTGCTCCTCCATTGCCTCAACGCAAGGTTACAACTTTCGGGAGGCGCACGTCAGGCCCTTGCGGTGGACGCAAGGAGAGTCGGCAAGGGTCCGCAAGGGTGATATGGGTCCGTAAACCCCCTTGCATTGCTTCCAAAACTTTACCACTAACATCCTTCGATCAAACCCATCCGAAATCTGTCTCCAGAAATGTGTGTGTGTGTGTGTGTGTGTGTGTGCGTGTGTGCGTGTGTGCGTGTGTGCGTGCGTGCGTGCGTGCGTGCGTGCGTGCGTGCGTGCGTGCGTGCGTGTGTGTGTGTGGCGTGCGTGCGTGTGAGTGTGTGTGCGCGCCTGTGTGTGTGTGTGTGTGCGTGTGTGTGTGTGTGTGCTTTGCGCTACAGTAGGTCCAGTGTGGCGGTGGGGGCCCCCTACTCTTGGGGGTTCCGCTTCCGTCAGGGCGTCCATAGAGCAGTGGAGCTCATTAACCAGAGAGACACTCAAAGGAGGCTTTATCTGGGGAACTCCTCTCAGACACAAGGACTTCCTGTGTGGGTCTCTTACTCACTGTCATTCCTCCCTCTCCCTCTCTCTCTTTCTAGCATTGTCGGAATTCCTATTGGTAACGCATACCGTGTGTGCGCATATAATATACAGTATATCTATCTGGATTTATTAATGTTCATGTATTTATTTGTAAACCCTTGCCTTGTCCCTAGGACAGGGCGACACATGAAGAATATGGATGTACCTTTGTGTGTGTGTGCGTGCGTGGTGCGTGCGTGCGTGCGTGCGTGCGTGCGTGCGTGCGTGCGTGCGTGCGTGCGTGTGTGTGTGCGTGCCTGCGTGCGCGTGCATAAGGTTGTGAGTCATGTGAAGGCTACATGGACATGTTGCTGTAGTAATTAACTGTCGTTTTTTTATTCTGCTGCGTTTACAACTTACTGTTTGTGTTCTGCGCTTCATTGGTTCCTGTAGTGCAGATTCAACTCTTTTTTTTAATACAAAACCCTTTTTCAGGATACCTCTTTCACACACCGACGAGATAGAGAGAGAGCCAGAGGATAATGAAGGCAGGAGATCGAATAGCGTGCTGAGAAAGATAGATGAGGTACATAGAGAGGTTCGGGCTGGCCAGCAGTTTTTATTTGTATAAAACATTTCTAGGATGAGTTTTTATTGATCCAATTATTTGAATCAAAGCATTGCCCACAGAAGTGACCGGGTTATTTGAAGCTACGAGCTAATTCAAATGCTACACATTGTGTCTATAAGGCTGCAAATTACAATATGTCAACATGAGATTTTCTCATTTGCGAAATGTCATGGAGACATCAGCCTTTATCAGTATGAATGCGTTACGACCCAGTGGTATATAGCGTCTGGATGGAGGGTGCTTTGAGGACTCCTCTTGATTTGCATTGACATGCCAGCGTCTGAAGTGACGTTGCTGTGACAATGCACCTCAATGTCAGAGACAATTATCTTTTAATGGAATGAAATCATGAGTATATTGTAATTGTCATATTGTATGTTGTGAATAGACTCGCGTTACATGTTTAATTAGCAATCTCGAGAGGACACACACACACACACACACACACACACACACACACACACACACACACACACACACACACACACACACACACACACACACACACATCCTGTTTTCCAATATCCAATGATTGTAATTACCCACTCCTTTTGCTCTCTCTCCTTTTCAATCTCTCTCCAGCCCGTCTCTCTGTTTCCCGGCCAAGGACCTGTCTTTGTCTCTCTCTGCTCAATGAGAGAAAGCACAGCCTTCACTCCACTCCCTTCTCCTCCTCCTCCTCCTCCTCCTCGTCCTCCTCTCCTCCTCCCTTCCTCTCCTCCTCCTCCTCTTCGTCTCTCCAGTAGTGGGTCGTCAGGCTCTCCATAAAGCAGGGGAGTCCCACACCTCATCCAACACCCATTGGTCCGCAACAATGAAGCTGTTTCATATCAATAGAGGGCAGGGAGGGGTTTGTGATGAGGAGAGGTAGCCCCCCCCCCCCCCCACACTTCTCGGTTTCGATCACAAAGCCTGTAAGTGTGTTCAGAACGGGCTCCTCTCTGGACGGCTCGTAAGGGAGGGGGTTTGGTACCTGCTGGGAAGGACCCCCCACTGCCTCCGTGTGGTGTCGATACACTTCTGGAGGCTGGAGGACACACACATACACACAAGCCTGCATGCACACACGCACGCACACACCCCCACAGGCTGACAACGCAAGTAAAGAAGCAAAACCCCCACTGAGGTCCATTTGAACCTTTGGTCCCCTCTCCTCCAAGGATGGAGAGAGGAGAGGAGAGGAGAGGAGAGGAGAGGAGGGGAGGGGAGAGGAGAGGAGAGGAGGGGAGAGGAGGGGAGAGGAGAGGGAGAGGAGAGGAGAAGGAGAGGAGAGGAGGAGAGGAGGAGAGGGGATAGGAGAGAGGAGAGGAGGGGAGGGGGGGGGAGGAGAGGAGGGGAGAGGGAGAGGGAGAGGAGGAGGGGAGGAGGGAGAGAAGGGAAGGAAGGGGAAAGATGAGGGGAGAGAGAGGAGAGAGGAGGGAGGGGAGAGGAGAGGAGAGAAGGGGAGGAGGAGATGGTGAGAGGAGGGAAGGGAAGAGAAAAGATGAGGAGAGGAGGGGAGGGGAGGGGAGAGGAAAGATGAGGAGAGAGTGGGAGAGATGGGGAGAAGAGAGGAGTGGAGGATAGAGGAGCCGAGTGGAGGAGGGAGGAGAGAGGAGGGGAGACGAAGGGAGACGAGTTTCACGCAAGACCGGCGCGATGAGTGAGCCGAGGTTCCGTTGCTATGCGACCAGGTTCCGCGGTGACGACGTGTCAACAATGGGAGGAGCTGAATGGAGTATTGAATGCGTCGGGCGGCGTGAAGATCAGGGGGGGGGGGGACACGGGAGGGTACACATGCGGTGACGAAGTTGAGGTCAGGACCCCCAAACGACCACCCGAAGAAAACGGCCAACCACGGGGCGGAGGGGGCGGGGCAAACCCGGTACAATTAATACCTGTTTGACATCTGAGGATAACGAGGTGGGGGGGGGGGGGGGGGGGGTGGCTTCGTCTCAGAAGTCAGGGACGAACCATTGGAAACGACAAACACATAAACACACTTTGTCTCTTGTCTGTCCGTCTGTCCCACCATATATCCGTCTGTCTGTCTCCATCCCTGTTCTCTCCGTCCAGCTATCTCGCTGTTTCCCCCCCCCTCTCTCTCCCCCCTTTCCCCTCTCTCCCCCCTCTCCCTTCCCCTCCTTTCCCCTCCCTCCCCCCTCTCTCCCCTCTCCCTCCCCCTCCCTCTCCTTTCCCCTCTCCTCTCTCCTCCCCTTCCTCTCTTCCCTCTTCCTCCACTCACTCTCTCCCCCTCTCTCCTCTCTTCCCTCCACCCTCCTCTCTCCCCTCTCTCCTCTCTCTCCTTCCCCCCTTCCCTCTCCCCCCTTCCCCTCTCCTCTCTCTCTTCCCCCCTCTCTCTCTCTCCCCTTTCCCCTCTCCCCTCAGTCCTCTCTCCTCTCCCCCTCTTCTCTCCCCCGTTTCCCCTCTCTCTGCGTGTTATGCGTGTTACCTCGTCCATCACACATTCTCATTATGTTCACGACTTTGTTATGTGGGACACATGATATGACGTCTATAATATCAGATATATCCGGCCCCAGAGTGGGCTGTGTCGTCACCGGACAGATCCCCCTGACGACGCCAACGCTGCGCTGTGTGTGTGTCCGCGTCTGAGGACCTCTGAGAGATCTGCCGCGGAGAGGAGCTGTTTAACCACGTGGGGCTGAATGGGAGCGTGATGGCTCTTTAACGCCCAGTTCAGACCAAAGACTCGCCGCCTCGCAACGACTAGCAACGAGGCTGTTTTGAAACGTCGCAGGGGAAAAGTTGCAGCAGTGCGAACTGGTCGTTGCAGCGCGGCTGATGCCGTCGCGAGGAGTCGCCAGAGATTGAACGTTTCAAATCGCCGGGTCCAGTTTTAGAACACAACGACGGCGCTATTTCTCCTCAGCCAATCAGGACACAGCACAGAACAACATGTACGTCACGGCCTTACTCCGTCCCGGACCACAGTACAGGTTAGCTATAACCGTTGTTATGGTTACATGCGGCCATTCCAACATGCCCCCATTCAGACGCCTTTTTGTAGGCCTACCGCCATTCCGATTGTCTACCAATCAGTGGCGCCCTCTTCAGGTCAACGTTGGGGGTCATGTATTTCGTTCAAATGTGTTGAACCAAAAAGTAGCCCCTTCAGTATTATTTATGTCATTTATTTGATTAATTCCATATTTTGGTTGTGATGGACGGTGGACCGCCGCTGGCTCCCACCCAGGCTGTTACCCCCCCCCCCCGCCTCCACCCCCTTCCCGGCTCTGCACGGAGTCCAATGGTGGTTCTCGGTTCGATTCCCAATATCCGCAGGCTAGGCTACGGCAAGAGGCCCCACAGCCAGCACGATGACCCGTTGACATGAGCTGCGAGTCGCTCTGGGGAAGATTGCGTTGTGTCGTCGTGGTAACGGGCCCGTAGCCAGCGATGAGGTCACAGAGGTCACAGAGATTCAAAATTGAATACATGTATACTTTATACAAAATCAGCCGGCGAGAACTTCTCTGCGATGAGTAAACGGCGAATTCAGTTGAGACTCTTTACTTAATGTCCGCCGTGTGTGACATGTGCCGGGGACAACCCCCCCCCCCCCCCTGTCTACTGGTACTACTGGTCCTGGTGATGGTGATGGTGATACTGGATCCTGGCTACTGGTACTACTGGTCCTGGTGATGGTGATACTGGATCCTGTCTACTGGTACTACTGGTCCTGGTGATGGTGATACTGGATCCTGTCTACTGGTACTACTGGTCCTGGTGATGGTGATGGTGACACTGGATCCTGGCTACTGGTACTACTGGTCCTGGTGATGGTGATACTGGATCCTGTCTACTGGTACTACTGGTCCTGGTGATGGTGATACTGGATCCTGTCTACTGGTACTACTGGTCCTGGTGATGGTGATACTGGATCCTGTCTACTGGTACTACTGGTCCTGGTGATGGTGATACTGGATCCTGTCTACTGGTACTACTGGTCCTGGTGATGGTGATGGTGACACTGGATCCTGTCTACTGGTACTACTGGTCCTGGTGATGGTGATACTGGATCCTGTCTACTGGTACTACTGGTCTGGTGATTGGTGCTAGCTGGATCCTGTCTACTGGTACTACTGGTCCTGGTGATGGTGATACTGGCTATCCTGTCTACTGGTACTACTGGTCCTGGTGATGGATGAATACTGGATCC
>OLKM01000523.1:32500-40000 GCA_900291075.1 Melanogrammus aeglefinus | reverse complement strand
TATAGTGGCAACGTAAACCTCTATCTCAGTTACTAATTTACAAATAGTAGTTCAGATAAGCATTCAGTTTCCCAAAAGACTTGGTATCCAGATTAATAGTGAGTCTATAGAGGAGAGTTAATGGTATTCAGAGTATTGTGGGTATGCAGCGTCATCAAATGGACGAAGCTAGTACTGCACGTATAATGAGCGGAGCGCAGTCTTCTGTTACTGTACACCGGCCTTTCATAAAATATCAAACAACGTCAATAGGCCTATTACAATGTTTGCCTAGCCCGAATGATATTTATATTTGTCCAGATGCAATGGCATATAAAACAATGAAATCATTTTTACCAGCAGCACATTGAGTTTCTTATTGCTTACTAAACTTGAGTGATAATTCGTTCATAATAATAAATCCTGCCTCAGTCAGATATTTTCAGACTATCCCCAGTTGAGTACATTAAACACTGCTGAGGACATTTTGTAGGAGTATTTATTTAAACGATTTGAAAATCATTGACCCGTCGAAACCAACCAATGTGGTGTCTTCTGTAATGAGTGCAGGTGTGCAAGGCTGTCTGAGGAGCCCACCGACTCTCCAGCTGACCCCGGGCGGGAGGTCGCCCACAGAGACCCACATGTGTAGGCCTATCTGTTCAGTATCAGCCCTTATCGATAAGATGGTAAAAACACAGTTTTATAAAGTGTCCATCCATGGTAAAAACCAGTTCAACGGGAAGCCAGGAGGAAGCCAAACCAGTTTCCACGCCACGTGACGTGAGTAATCCCATTTGTTTGTTTGGGACTGGACATGCGTGAAAACAAATGATATATCAGTTTTTAATAGTGATTAGATAACTCCATTAAAACACTATAGGCCGAGGTCGTAGTGCGCTGCTTTTAAAATGTTTATTTAAATTTTATATTAGTTTATTCATAACTTTGTATTTTTTTCTGATTTGTATCCCAAAAATACCCAAGGGAAATAATCACTGAAAGAACCGTTGTTGTCTCAACGTTATATCAGTGGTAGGGTCCACAATGTGATTGCTATATTTATTGTCTAATAAAATTATCGCGAAACTGCCTCGTTCTGACAACAAAGGTTCCCCCGGTCGCCACTAGGGGGAGGTGTCGATCATTTGTCCCAACGCAGGGAGACTTTTTATTAAATGGTACGTTGGAATTTGCCTGCGGCAGTCCTCTCCAATAGTTGGCCACCCTCAGCATCTCATACAGAGTCCTCAAAAGCATAGCTTGCATGTCTTCAATAGCCCTCTCCTTGTAATTCTAAACCAATTTTTATCTCTTTTGTATTACCTATATATATATTCGTTACCTGCCCCATGACTCCCTCTGTTCACATTATCTTCTATGATATAACATTCTACCTTTTATATTTATTTCCCTCTTACTATTAAATCCTACCAATTGCCAGGCAGCCTGTACCTCTCTCCCGCTTCCCTATTTTTGTCTCTTCAATCTCCTTTTGGATCACCTGCCGTGTGTGTGTGTGTGTGTGTGTGTGTGTGTGTGTGTGTGTGTGTGTGTGTGTGTGTGTGTGTGTGTGTGTGTGTGTGTGTGTTTCTCTCTCTCTCTCTCTCTCTCTCTCTCTCTCTCTCTCTACTCTCTCTCTCTACTCTCTCTCGTCTCATCTCTCTCTCTCTCTCTCTCTCTCTCTCTCTCTCTCTCTCTCTCTCTCTCTCTCTCTCTCTCAAATATCTTTTTCCATTACCTCCCCATCTCTGACTCACCGACATACCCCCTCGCCTAGTTGCTGCTTATCAGATAACAGTTTAAATACAGTGCGTGCGTGCATGCGCGTGAAACACATCTGTGAAGCGTGGGATAGTTTGATTAGTGAGCGCTGATCTCCCAGAGGCCTCGGCAGCCTATCATAACTGCTTGGTAACAAGTAACAAAACAACACGTACAGATGTTTAGGTGATTATTTTGGTTTGGCGGAGCATACAGCCCCGCCGGGTCCTCCGTGTCGATTAGCTAACGGTTCAGTTGTGTGTAGCTGTAAATGAACCCGTGTTTCACACAGAGGTTTGTCTAAGAGGCTCCAGGGACATGTCTGGAGAGACTGGAGAACAACTGTAATGTCAGGTGCAGCCTGCTCTCTCCATCGTGTCGTATTGTGTCGTATTCTTATTCATAACGTTGTACGGTTTTCCATCTGGGCCTGTCCATTCCTTTGTGACATACAGGTTTTTAAATCAGGGTCTGTATTTAATTTGATTGCATCTTCTTCTCCCTTAATGTGTGATTATACGTCGTTATTGAATAACGGGTTTCACACAAGCCCAGTTTGTGCTTGTTAATTGTTTTGTGATGGTAGTTTATGTCGGCCTATTGTGCATCTATTGCCCTCCCTGGGGAGGGATCCCTCTTCTGTTTCTCCAGCTTTCCTACTGGGTTCTGCTCCTCTTTCCATTCGAGGGCTCCGGGTTAGCGCGGTGTCGTATAATAAAGAGCCTGTGAAGCCCTAAAAGACTGTAACGCTGATTTAGAGCTGTGTACATAGAGATAGACTTGAGTTCACACTCAATCACTTCTTGGAATTTGCGTTGCCAGATCGGTCGCCACATCCCCCTCCCTCAGCAGTTAAATCCCGTCTGTGTGACGTTGAGTAGCCTGTTTGGGTTTGAGGCTCCTGTTTTAATGTGGAAGTGTTTTGTATTGTCTCGTCGGTGGATGACGGGGAGCTAAATCGTCCACAGTGATGCCGCACGCCACCCAGGAGCTCTGAGACACTCAGACGGCCGCTAGTCTCAACTGGCATTTTCTATTTTTATTTTATTAATTTATTTTGTTTTTTTGGGACCCGAAGACAAGTCAATGATTATATTTCAAAAGGTCATAATTCTCACACGTTCAAGCACTCGAGAAAAGCGTGTTTATTGAAATTCATGGGTTTTTATGATGGAAATACGTCACACGGTAAACCTTTGGAACCCCTAAAGTTTACACAAGTCTGTATTGTCCCACCCCTGACTTTTGATTGGTTAGGCCACCAATCAGCATTGGTTTATTATTCTCCGTTTTAGCAACAAAACTTGGGAGCCCGTCCTTGGTGTCAGTGGTTGAGCAATGGGTTCTGAGACCGCCTCGGGGGTCCACTGTGTCCCCTTCCAGCGGGCCTCATTTCCCATGAGGCCGTTCTCCGTTCGTGGACTAGGAATTCAGTGTTGTGCTGTGTCACCATCGTCCAATAAAACCCTGCATCTTTCCAACCGAAGCAGCTTGTTGTGTATATGTGCACTTTTGTTACACACTCGACCATGTGGGGACCTGCTTCATGGGGAGGGCGGGGGGTCGTATCCCGGGGCCTTGGACCGGACCGGGCCCTGCCCCGGAGGAACACTGGGACGGTGATGGGAACCTGCATGGGTTGGGTCTCGTGTCTGCAAGCCGTGAGTCGGGGGGCTTTAGACTGTCGGCATGGCCGCAAGAATATGTGTGTGTGTGTGTGTGTTGTGTGGTGTGTGTGTGTGTGTGTGTGGTGTGTGTGTGTGTGTGTGTGTGTGTGTGTGTGTGTGTGTGTGTGTGTGTGTGTGTGTGTGTGTGTGTGTGTGTGTGTGTGTGTGTGTGTGTGTGTGGTGTTGATGGCTGGTTAAAGCACCCCCACCTGGCCTGATCCGGACTGATTAGACTCTGTGGTCGTGTGAGGATGCGCCCCTGTGATGGACAGGTGACCTACGGGTTAAACTAGCCATCAGCACACACACCTGTGTGAGTGGCAGATTCACGAGAGATGGAGGAGAGACCGCACCCGGATCCTAACCAGTCAGACTCAGACCAGGCTGCTTAAACCAGCCGTCAACCAAGGACACTCCACGGGGGACCATCGCAAGACAAAAAACACAACTTTCTTTCTGCCTGGTTTTCATTCAACCGTAATTTATCTTTCCGTCCTCCTGTCTGCTCGCTAACTCTTCCAACAGATGGTCCCCTCTTACTTTCTTATTGTTTGTTTTGAGCTTAATCTCCGTGAGAATTTGATTAAATGCAGAAGCATAGTGCGACCTGTATCTGAGGAAGAAAAGTTCACGTGCAGTGAATTAGCCTTTTCGGTTGTTTGTATTTCAGGGCTGCAATAAACACAACCTAGGGCTGCCCCTCTGATTGGATTGTCGATGTTGCCATGACAACATCCCTAGTGACAGACTGTTTGCATGCTACGATGGTGTCATCCGAACTAAATTCTATTGTTCTCATTGCCCCGCTGACCTGTACTCTTCATATATTTATTATTAAGTAGGCACGGAAGTGGCTCTGAGTCATCTGTGGAAATGTGTTTCCCCTGTGTTGTGAAAGACCCCTTTTCCCACGCTAGGGGGTCTGACACACTGTCCATGATCCAGACCCGGCCGTCTTCGGTCGTTTCGGTGCCGTGTGTTTATATGTCACTCATGAAACGGTGAACACATTAAAACCACAGTCTGGTCTGAGTCAATGCATTACCCCTAACGAGAGCTTGGTCTGATTAAGACCAGACTGGCGAGACCATTCCTCAGGATAAATCATAAGGATGAAGAGATGTGCTTGGAGGAGGGAGGAAGATGTGTCGAACTCAGTCTGAAGGAAGTGAATCATAAGTGGATGGGAGTCTGTCTCCCATGGTCCGGTGTCTCCCAACGGTTCACTGCACGCTTCACAACACAGAATAATGATTGTGAAAGTAAAGTCTTTGCTTATGCTTCGTCGTGTTTCAGAAAAGTCTAAACTTGGAACTTCGATTGTTTCCATTAACATGACAGACTTTTTTTTGGTTACGCAATGTTGCACCCCAATGCAGAATGTTGTTTTTCTTTGTTGGAAGTACTTTGCCTTATTGAGGGAAATCGAGGAGGACTTGTTTGTAGAGTAATATCAACACATCGAGTGGACAAGGTTCTCTTTGCCACGTCTCTCATGACAAACTTGGTTACAGTTGCAAACATAACAATGCCATCATGACTAATCCTTTCACAACAACGACTAAACAATAGTGAAAACCTGACTACCGATGTAATCAATGACATTGAAATGCCCCTCTGCCCCCAAAATGGCGGCTGGCACATTTATGAGCTGTATGGATGCACAAACCCATATGTATTTTTTGACCGGCTGGGGTCAGGCCCCCTTTGACCAGATACCAGCTCAGACCAGCAGCAGAGGAGTGCCGTCGTGAATGAGGGGGAAAATGTAAATGTAAACACACGTACGCTCGTGTTTATACCGTTTTTAAGCGTGTATTGCGTATGTGCAAACATTGACGTTTATATGGCTGTTTGAGTGTTTGCATACTAACGAGCAGCAGATGGTGCAATGAAGGATTCTCCCTGAAGTATTTAAGCTTTACTGCTTTTTCTACTCGCGATGCGTTTGATGTCCACAGCCGGGCTCTCATTGGGCATCTTTTAGAACAAAACGTACTGGACTCACAAGCTGTTAATGAGGTTGTTCATTTTTTACTCCTGTGTATATGAACGGGTGGGTCTAGCTTTGTGTGCAGTATTCAACCGGTTTGATGATAAGGAACCGTGCCCCAACCTTGGGCAAGAGGCCCTGACCCCAACCATGTTTCACAATTAGATCAAAAATAGATGATTCGTAAAATATTCTGAAAAAATTCGTGCACAAGTGTGACCGTTTCATATCATATCATATTATTTCTCTACCTCTTTTTATACACAGAAGCTTGAGCAATGGACACTGTTGTGCGTTATGCGTGTCATATTATTACATGATAAAATGTTTGGATAGAAGTCTGACACCCACACCGCACTCAAACACACACAAACAAAACATGTTTAATGTTCGCCTTAGCCAATTCTCCCTGAGACTCGAAAGGAACACACACACACACACACACACACACACACACACACACACACACACACACACACACACACACACACACACACACACACACACACACACACACACACACACACACACACAGGTGCGTGGGGGGTATATATCAGCCTATATCTCTTAAGGCTTCCCACTTGGCCAATATTCCTCACTTTTCCACCTCGCAGAAAAAGTAATCCCAGCTCTGTTTAGCTTTCAGTGGGGGGGGGCGGGGGGTGGGTGGGTTGGGGGTTGGGGGTTCTCCATGCTACTCTGAGCCCCATAAAGAGGACATTCCTCCGGGAAACTCTAGTATATCAGGAACCGGTCGACGGCCCGACCCCCCCCCCCCCCCCGCCCTCTCCTCTGGCCCCTCCAAGATTTTAAATGGGCCGTTTGTCTTCCCTTGTGTCTGTTTGGCTGCTACCTGAACGGAAGCCCAGGTATGGGGGGGTTGGAGGGGGAGGGGGAGGGGGGGGGTCACTATCGCGTTATGTAATACCGAGCCCCTGTGTAACTGTGGGGTGGTGTTACAGTATACCTTCAGCTAAATGAGGGAAGCAGGCCTACTGAAACTGTGTGTGTGTGGTGTGTGTGTGTGTGTGTGTGTGTGTGTGTGTGTGTGTGTGTGTGTGATAAAACAGCTTAAATCAAGTCCTATTAACATTAACCCCATTCAGACAGGATTGTTGAGGAAAGGTGACCCTGGTGTGAGTCCGGCCGGGTCAGTCCCTACATACAGACACCACTCTGCGCATCTGTAAACAGTGGTACCGCCGGACTTCAAGTATCCCCTGGCATTGATCTACCAGCTGCAGAGTGATTGGCATAGGACCAGGTGACCTGACGGGTAGCGCACCTAAGAGGAGTTCAGGACTTCTCTAGCTTTGGCCTTTGACCTTTAGCGCTCCTATGGCGGCTCCCCAAAACAGAAGTTGCCCCCTCCTTGTCCCACACACCCTGCGTGGACGTCTTCATTCATAGCATATCAAATATAGAATGTGTGTGCTGCGTGCACCATCTAAATGGATTACAGCAGTACTGTGGACGGAAAGACGGTGGCCCACAGCATGAAACGGCTCGTTGTGGCCGCCTGTAGTGATGTTCTGTTCAAGCTCTCTGGACCACAGCCAGAGTGGTTATTGGAATCCCTTCTGGAACTTTTGGAATGATCTGGAACTCTGCTTTTTGGGATGAACTTTTGAATCATTCATCCCCCCCGGAAAGTTGGAGAACTTGGTTTTCCCCTGAAGAACAAATTGTGGAATACAACCTTTGGAAAGGCCAGAATCGTCTTTCTTAAAGTAACATGTTCCATCGTGGCTTGTAGATTTCTTTGTATTTCAAGTATATTCACTAAACCACACTGATGAATACAGAAAACATAGTGTGTGTGTGTGTGTGTGTGTGTGTGTGTGTGTGTGTGTGTGTGTGTGTGTGTGTGTGTGTGTGTGTGTGTGTGTGTGTGTGTGTGTGTGTGTGTGTGTGTGTGTGTGTCAGAAGGAAACAACCAGACCAAACCCAAACACTCAATGCTAGCTATAAATTGTCTCAGAAACGACTTTCCTAATCACGCGCAGCCATTAAGACAAAGTGATTCGCTGGGGAATGGGAGCTTTTTTATGTCTCATTCCTGGACAGGAAGATGGCAGCTTATCTGGCTTCCTAAGT
>OLKM01000523.1:0-30000 GCA_900291075.1 Melanogrammus aeglefinus | reverse complement strand
CGAGCCGATCACACTGCGTCTATGTTCTCTCTGTGTTTACCTTGGTGTCCTCTGGGTGTTCTGCTCTCTGTATGTGAGAGCATTAAATATGGATATGAATATGTGTGTTTGTGTGTAGTGTTCATGGGTGTACACGGAGGCTGAAGCCTCAGCTTGTTCAGGCTAGGAGACCTGCCACGACCCTTGGGCCAAGGCATCGGGCTCTGGATCCAAGTGGGGGCGACTCCCCAACATAGCTCCTAACTCATAACGCAGAATATATTATTGAAGTTTGATATGATTTTTATTTATAAGAAATAGTATAAAGTGTAGTGGCCATGGGGTTTAACTTGCATATGGAAGGTTCTGTGTTCAAATCCCGATACTGTTTGGTCATTCAGGAGTGAGAATGCGTGGTGCAGTCTCTAAATTCACTTTCGATCACACTGTTAATCACGCCTTTGCTCGGCTATAAAGTCGAACATAAACGCGCCCACCTCCAGAGCGGAGGGCCAGCAAGGGGGGCGGGCAGGGGGTCGGTCCTCTGGTCGAGCCCAGAGGAATGCACCTGTCCTGGGCCACTCCAGGCTCCTGTGGGACAGCTGGCACCGGGCCGACCGTGCGCAACCCTTCTTTTTGGGCAGGAATTTACAACCCCTATATTGTGTGTGTGTGTGTGTGTGTGTGTGTGTGTGTGTGTGTGTGTGTGTGTGTGTGTGTGTGTGTGTCAGCATGGGTTTGTTTGTGTGTAAGGGAGCAAACAGTGGTTGTGTGTGTTTTTGCGTGTGTGTGTGTGTGTGTGTGTGTCTGAATTTAAATGTGATCTATGTTGTTGTGTCTGGCCACATGCCGTGTGTGTGTGTGTGTGTGTGTGTGTGTGTGTGTGTGTGTGTGTGTGTGTGTGTGTGTGTGTGTGTGTGTGTGTGTGTGTGTGTGTGTGTGTGTGTGTGTGTTTCCTGGCTGTTTACATTTATTGTAATTGTCAGTTTGTGTTTTCTAAGTTTGTGTTTTGTTTATGGAAAAAGGATACGCAGGCAGAAGAAATATCACTGTTGTTAAAACTTCATTCTTTGTCAAACAAAAAAAAACCCAAAAACGGATTTAACCTAAATTTGTTTCCTCTGAGATCATTTTCTTTTCTATTTTTCTTTCCTTTTAGTTTTGTTTAGAGAACGTCTAACACAGTACGGCACCATGCTGGCGTCACCGAACCAACCGAACCCAATGGATTCGACGCGGATTCGAATCCCCGCCTTGTTTTCGTAACGCCATCCCTCGTCACCTGTCATGTTACCGTGGAGACAAACTGACGCGAGGCAGCGACCTCACCGAGACGTGCCATTTGGGACGAGGAAGCTGCTGTCGGTGCCACTCCGGCCCGCGACAGAAGGACGTGTTATTCATCATTCCGGGGCGTTGCCTAGACATTCCCATCTTGATGAATCTTGCCTTCAACGCTTGGCTATGTCTCGGGGCTGCCGTCACAGTGGCAGTAGGTCCCAGGCGTCAGTCTGTCCCAGACGTCAGTCTGTCCCAGACGTCAGTCTGTCCCAGACGTTCCTACGTCATTGAGAATCGGAATATGACAGGATGAATCAAAGGGGATTCTCAATGATGCGTTATGAGCGAGTGGAATAAGTGACTGTCCCGGTGCCTTCTCCTGACTGTCCCCCTGACGTCTGCCCGGGGACAGACAGTGGGCCATTTGAGGCGGCCAGCTGTGTGTGGTTTAGCGCGCCTTAACCATGGATAAATAATATCAGGCCTCAAACGTTACCCAGTCTCCAAGGACGTCAGGATACAGGCCCCGCGATGCTAAACAGGGACAGCGGTTAGGGAGAGAGCGATTCCAAATTCTCACAATCGATGCTGTTCACAAAACAATCTGGCATTTCAGTCGTAAA
This sequence comes from Melanogrammus aeglefinus, assembly GCA_900291075.1. NCBI lineage: Eukaryota > Metazoa > Chordata > Actinopteri > Gadiformes > Gadidae > Melanogrammus > Melanogrammus aeglefinus. The sequence continues at coordinate 28,117 of OLKM01000523.1, read as the reverse complement.
GGAGGAAAATGGGGTTTAAAGGTTGTGGTTAAATGTTGAGTAAAAACGTTAAAGCTCCAATGTGTAATGTTTCAACTTGCTTGTAGCTTTAAATGACTTGGACATATCTCTAGTCGATGTGGATCAGCCCAGTGTGTCTGTCAAGGCCCTCACCTCTCCCTCTCGCACCACCCAGCCAGCCGAACTACCCCCCCCCCCCCGTTCGTGTCGCATGTCACCGCCCGTTAGACTGGACAGAAATCTGTCATTTTGTTTTTTTGGATTCTGAAAGTCTTCTTTCCTCTGGACATTCCTGTGTCTCAAATCCCAACGATGGCAAGAATGGGTCTTTTGAAGCTGGCCTTGTGCTGCCAGATCTCCTCTCTTCATAGAATATTAGATAACGGAACCTCAGGAATGCCAAGGCAGCAATTTGATTGTCTACAAGGTAGCTGTGAGCCTATTCTAGCATTATATAGTATGCCGTAGCTATAGTGGAGGATAAGGAAAAATCTGATAAAGTTTAGAGTTAAAGTTTTGACCTTAATATCGATTGTTAATACAAAATAAATATTTTACCTTAATTAGCATGTCGCATAATATACTGAAGAATAATCTTCCCATGTAGGATGGTCATAGAGTGGCAGGGGGTGTTGCATTGTGGGTAATCCTGTGGCTAAACTAGTATAATGTAGCTTTTCGGCGTTGGCTTTAGGATAATCTGTTAGAAAACATGGAAAGGTCATGAGAAAGGTCAAACCTCCATCGTCTCCAAGAATAGTTATTCCACTTATTTTCTTTTCATCTGATACCCCTTAAACTTGTTTTATTCCTTTAATCTATCTTTTCGATATAGAGTTTGATGTACATTTTATTTCCTCCATTCTATGCATGTGTTTTATATCTCCTTCAACGTTTCAACGGCTGTGCCAGAGAGTTTTTCAATCTTTCTTGGACTTATGGAAACAAGGAGCCGGGGCTAGTCTCCAACGGTGGCCAGTCTTTGGGTTTGAGTTAAAGCAAGGAGAGGTGGAAGAGGTGATCTATCTCAATGTGCAGACGAGGCTGAAGGTGATGCACAAGACGTCTGATGAGTGGAAATTGAACCCGGGAGCCTGAGGGAGGAGTTCTAATGGAGATGCATCGACCATACGTTTATAATCACACACACACACACACACACACACACACACACACACACACACACACACACACACACACACACACACACACACAACACACACACACAACACACACACACACACACACCACACACACACTGACACATCACACGCAGGCCTCAGGAGATACGTCTGCGACCACCATGAGGTGATGACTGGTTCATGGCCGGGGGAGATACCCCCCCCCCCCCCCCCCCCCCCCCCCCCCCTGCCCGGTTAATAACAGATCTGTTATTGTCCAAACTGTGGAAAATGTGGATCACAGAGCACAGCGTACAATCATCTCCCTTCCTCAAGCCCCCCCCCCCCCCATACCCCCACCATGCCCCGTACTCCACTGACTCACACAGAAGTTCCCCATCGATTCCCAGTGGAATAGTTGCTGTGTTGGTGTTTTTAATAGTATTGGCTGATGGGATGTTAAAGAGGGAACATGCTATTTTAAGTGCATCCAACATCCCAACATAGCTCCTCTAGTCAAGGACGCAGGTTGGTGCCGTTGACAGACGTTTTATCGTACGCTTTGCAGACAATGATCCATGACTAATGCCCGAGTGTGTGTGTGGAGATGACTGCACACCTGGGCACGCTGAACAGAACAGGTGTGCACGTGCCAGGTCTGGCTCGTGCCAGGTGAGGCTGCGTGAACCAGCCACCATCGACACACACACACACACACACACACACACACACACACACACACACACACACACACACACACACACACACACACACACACACACACACACACACACACACACACACACACACACCCCCCCACAAGGAACCTCGTGAGAATGTCAAGGTTTGTTCCACAACGCGTGCCTAACCAGTCGGCGTTCTTCTTCAGTATACCTACCTGCCCGCCTTCTCTTTAATGACTTGCGTCTGTGTTCGCTGTAAGACAAATTGGAAAAAGTTTCCATAGGTTTGTTCAACTTCACTGGATCTACTCATAAAATATGTTTTTTTTCTGTTTATTGTAATAAAAGTAAACGTATTACTTATTACGTACAATTGCTTTGGTTTCAAAATGTGTTTTTTTAAATTAATTATGAATTGACTTTAAACTGATATTTATGACGGGCTGTAATCTTTGAGAACCCTAGCTTATGTTTATTGCAAACGAAAACATAAAATCGAAGGTAAACCTAGTTTTACTGATGAAACATGTTCTGAATCACCATAACACATGGACATGCATGACTACACCATGATGTATGTTTTCCTTCTGATTTGAAGGTTTAAATGATTTCTCCCAAGGGTGCTGCTTGAACCGGGAAACAGCCTTCAGGAGAACGCAGGTCGAATTTCTCAATCCTCCACGAAATGAATGATCCCTATGTGTGAGGGTGAGGGTTAGAGCAATTATAATAAATAATACATTGTGATTGTTGAGCACCTATTGAAGATCTGAAACACAAATAAATGATGAATAAAGCCTAATTGAAGTGCTGCCCATCAAAGTTTCCAAAGACCAACGAGGTACAGAGTAGCTATAGGAACATGACGACGACCAGAACATGAGTCTTTGAGGGGGTGCAGAAGAGTCTTTTCTCTGAGTGTTGCGGTGTTGCGGTGATATTGCGGTAGGCCATTAAATTGCACTCCCCTAACGCCCACTTCAGACGGCTGTACGGTGTCGGTGGGTATCCAGAGAAAGGGCCTGAAAGTGGGCTGTGGAAGCACCAGATGCTTGCTGAGGCTTACATCACCTGACCCTGTTGGAAGGCTTGTCTTTTTACCACCCAACATCATCCTCTTTTAGTTTGGCCCCGGGCCCCTCGTTGGAGATGCTCTGGGCGCTTCTGCGCAGGGACGTGTCGAGAGGCACTTTGCTTCGTACACGGTTGAGATGTACCGTTTCTATATCGCTGAGATGAGCTATCGCGCGGTAATCGTTGAGGAATTCGAGGACCATCTTGTATACTGTTATTTACTCGGTGATCAACTGTTTTAAATCACACAGAATCATCTATGTATACGATGTATATTTTTTGATATTTTTAAACCTATTTATTTATTTGATGTATTTTGCACCATTTGGGTTCGAGAGTATCGTGGTTTCGATCCTCAGTATGTCCTGTACATATTGCTGAATCGACATTAAAAATGACTTTGACTTTGATCTGGTCTTTAGTTTAGAAAGAGGTTTTCAGAATAAAATTATTGTCACTAAAAACAGAATGCTAGTAATTGCGTACTTTTCTTGAAAGGTATTTGTACAAAAACCAAACTCTGTAGCAGGGGTAATGGAGGGGGGGGGTTATTTTATCAGAAGGTTTTAGGTTTGATCCCCAATGTCTGCTGGGGTAAGCATCCTTGAGCAAGACGCTAATGGGTCACATCTCAATTCAGTGTAAGGAAAGCATCCGCGGCTTATTGACTGAGTAGTAAACTACCGATCAACCTCATTGAACAGTAGGGAGAAAGAGAGAGACACAGAGGAGTCTGGCAGGGCCTGAAGTCCGCCGTGCACTGATGTGTTAATGAGTTCCATGTCCAGGGGCCGTGCACGTTGGATCGCGCACGACCCTTCACATACAGAGCGTGTGTAATGGAAATGTGGAGTGGACGTCGCTGTGGCCTCGGAGATGGAGTCATGGAGGAAAGACGACGTAATGCCTCAGTACAGCCGTGTGTGTGTGTGTGTGTGTGTTTTGTGTGTGATAGATTGGGAGAGATGGTGTGTGTGCGGTTGGTTGATGTCCTCAATACTTAAACATCTGTGTGTGTGTTTGTGTGCGAGTTAGGGGCGTTTGCATGTGGTTGGTGTTGATGTTCTCAAAACGAAATAATATTTTGTGTGTGTGTATGACACCCCGTGTGTGTGTGTGTGTGTGTGTGTGTGTGTGTGTGTGTGTGTGTGTGTGTGTGCTTATGTGTTTGAGTTAGGTTTGTGCTATGCTTAGGGTGTGTGTGTGTGTGTGTGTTTACTCTCAGTCGGTCCGTTCATTAAATGCGACAATGGTCAAAGTGGTTGTCTTCTTCTTTATCTGATACCTGGCGCTCCACTCATTAATCACACATTATTTCATCAGCCTCTGCTCTGCATTAGCGTCACTGAGGTTCAAGTGGTTCTGGAAACCCAAGACGCTCCATACCGCCAGCCTCTGCTTCAGTGGGCCCATCGACTTCAAGTTGATTTGTTTCAGACCACTAAACCCCCATGGCACAATCGAAATCCCTTAACTTGAGTCGTTCTACACGGTTCAATGTTTCTGCAGTTTGTATCAAATCGTTTCTGTACGTTGTCGGAACCGAGAGCCGGGTGAGGTGATCAGTGTGTTTTGAGTTTTCTGAGAACTTGTGTGAACAACAGCAAAGAGAAGAAGATTTGAAGGTTTGTTTTTTTTAGCGAGGTTGTTTGGATCAGATCCTGGATTGGGATGCATTACAGAGGCAGTGTTGATCCAAGATGACCTCCTGATCTTCAGGGCTAGCTGAACTCACATCCAGAGGGATAACTTAAAGGTTGGGTATGGAATTATCTTTTTTGGCCATTTTTGCAAAATTACTTGAAATCCTAGTCATAGCCCACTTACAGCCACCGAGTTAGAAGTACTGACATGAAAATTAAACAAGTCAATCATCTGTGGAACGGGCAGGGCTCGAAAAACTCCAGCCAATGATTTCCAGACCCACCGAGTGGCATTGGACAGTAAGTACATCAATCAAACGGTCGGACTGCACTCCCCCTCCCCCGTTCGTGACCCCTTTGTGCACATACTCAAAGCTCGTGACCCAGAGCAAGCTTTTGTTTGTTGTTATCCTGCGGTAGCTACTGGAGCTAGCTAAAGCTAACTAGCTAATGGCTCGCTCTCGCGCATCGCAGCTGTTCGCTCGTGCATGATTGCGCGTCCATGTACCGGTACTTGGAATGGGTGGAGTCAGCGTTGAAGGAGAGGGGGTAGGACCATTTGAGTTAAGTATTTTCAAAATCTGCTTGCGTTTCGCAAATCCCGATACCCAACATTTAAAGAAAAATCTCCCGACCTAAAGCCATTTCTATTGAACGTTGCCTTATTTATGACCTAGATGGGTATTTTACCGTGAAGATGGGTAAGTGTTCGGACAAATAACTTTTTGTTAACAATAACAAAAATTGATTGCTACTTCTCATCGTGAGCGGCATACGTACAATCTGCTACAGAACTCTTGCTACTTTCAATTATTTTACAGTAAACTACTCTGTAGCCAGGTAACGACAGTATCACCCTATGATTCTTGGTTTGATCCCAGTTTGGCTGTGCATTACATTCTCTGCATGAAGTCGACATGGGCATAAAGTATGCTGCCTTTCTGAAGCGCCTTCCGAAAGCCTATAGGCACAGAGTGCTGTTTCTCTTTCTTCTTGAACAGAGAGGAAAAAAGCATTTTCCCCCTCGCTGTTTTCTTAAGCCGATTCCCTACAGGATGAAGTATGCAGAGGGAAGGTCGGAGCTATGCTTTGTCTTTATATGTTTCGCCACAGGCCTATTCCTTTTTTAAAGACCTTGATGAATGGATCATCTGGGTTTCTTACTTTACTTAGCTCCAATCTATTAAAGCAACTTCAAAGCCCTCTCAGTTTCACTCCCTTTTGATTCCTTTCTCCTCGGTTCTGCCCGATCAGACGTGCATCAAAACCAACAACTATGTCAGGGTTCGGAAGGGGGTGTGGGGGGGGAGTAATAATGAAGGGGAAAAGAGTCAGACCCTTGGATGTGTTCATGGATGATGGAACCCATAAAATATTAACTTTATATTTTCAATGAGGTTGCTCACCCTGCCCCAAACGGTGTGCGATTGATCTGAGAGTCGTGGGACGTGGACCTCCACCCCTCTCCGGTCAGGGCTCTTTGGGTGCACCATAGTTGACACCTCTGTTCTTGTCTGAAGAAAAATATTAGGTGGATGCACTATAGACTACATGTGGAAGCGGTTATGATGATGATGATGATGAATGTAGGGGGGGGAGACCTTGATCACCCCTGAGCATACATGATTGCATCCATACCGGCGTCTTTGAGTACGAAATCCCACTTCCAACCAGAAAGAGCATCCTTTCAAACACAACACGGTATGTGCTAACATAAACATTGAGGAGACTCTATGGTCACTTATCTGTCTTCAAGTAAAGCATCCTTTCTTCTTCTCACAAAGACCTTTTTTCCTCAACTGCCGCCCCTGCCTTTTGAGGCGGGAGACCCCTGATGAAAGCAGGAGCTGGGTTGGCAGGGGGGGCTTCAATGAAATCGTCATTGGCTTACCTCATGCTCTTCTGGCCAAGATACTACTTAGACTTGGGTCTGAAGAGAGAAAAAGTAGGGGGGTAAAGCGGCGGTGACAGCCGCGGGAAGATGGTACACAAGAGGATGCAGTGGGGTGGATTTGCTGTGCAAACAATGAACAATGAAGCCATTAGACGCCTCTGTGGTAGAGAAAGAGGGCCAATTTGGTCATGATGACCTGGTGGTGGGGCCATACAAAGAGTGTGGATGTGTGCATTCATGCTCATGTTCAAGCATGTCGGACAGATCCTTGGACTCCATGTGGTCTTCTCCAGTCTGATAGCCAACCATGAACTTGGAAGTGTTTTCAAGCTAGCTCAACACTTCTCCCCAGTGTCTCAAGAAAATGATTGCTTCCAGAACATTCTTTGTGTATATGGGGTGTGTGTGCGTATTTGTGTGTGTGTGTGTGTTGGGGGGGGGGGGGGGGATGAGAAGCATTGTGTTGTACAACATTACCAACATAATAATATCATCTCACTGCCAAACATTTCTCAATTAGGATATAGAATGCAGAATTGCGGTCCCCAAAGGAATTAATCGTCAAGGACCGCGGTCCACACATCACACCCTTCCAAAGTTGACATTCAGTGATGGTGAACATCCCTGGCTTATCTCATACTGGTTTGTCTAATACAGTTTTGTATCTTAATGGACACAGCCCCAGCTGTCGGCAATAAAGCTTTATTGATAAGTGAGGGGAAATTTATGAGACAACCATTTCATCTACAAAGCTACACTATCAACGGGCTCGGGTTCTTGTGTTTTATATTTCAGAAAACCTAGTGGTTTTATTATACTTTTATTGAGAATCCTATCCTACATCTCCGAGGTAAAACGCTCCAAAGTTTTGGTTCAAAGAGAGTTTTCCTTTAGGGGGGATTCGTACGGTATTACCAACTTCTTCCTGGGTACATAATCACATTTATTTCATACACTTTGTGAGCTGCGCCGGTGCTGAAACCCTTCAACGCCGTGAGGGAGCTGGTGGGTCGGCCTCATGCTGATCTAATGCAGACCCTGGCATCCATCGCTCTTTGAAATAAAACAAAGTGAGAGCAGGTTCCCAGAGGCGACGTAGCTAGTTGTCGAGGAGCTTTGCATTCTTGAATCTGTTAAGCTATAAGCAGGCTCAGGCCTCGGATCTAAGCGCAGCTCCTCGAGAGGTTTTCCAGGCAGCAATCTTTTTACCTTCTGATGTATCTCACTCTCCTGTCTTCCTGTGGTTTAAATAACACATGTGTTCGCTGATTTAAGTGTGACGCTAAATGGAGAATATATGACATGGGGTATGGTACTATGACGCAAGTATTCCTTGAAGGCCAGGTTTCACATTCTGTCAGTGAAGGTGATTTTTCTTTTGATTCTTATGGGCTTGTGGGACTCTGTGGACATGGCGGTGAAGACAGGGTTGACGTAGGACCACAGGGTAGATCCAAACCTGAGCCATAGTTCATATTTCTGCCTTTTTCCACATGTACACCATTTGCAAGGCCAATGACCCTTTCTCTCCAAATGTGGAAACAGAATTAGTCTTCTACCGTGGGGGCTCCACCATCTCCATCATCTCCTCCACCTTCTCCTCCACCACCATCTCCTCCACCTACTCCACAACCATCATCTCCTCCACCATCTCCTCTACCTTCTCCTCCACCACCTTCTCCTCCACCACCGTCTCCACAACCATTGTCGCCTCCACCACCATCTCCTCTATCTTCTCCTCCACCACCTTCTCCTCCACCGTCTCCTCTCCTCCACCACCATCTCCTCCACCTTCTCCACAACCATCATCTCCTCCACCATCTCCTCCACCACTATCTCCTCCACCTTCTCCACAACCATCATCTCCTCCACCACCATCTCCTCCACCACCTCCTCCACCTTCTCCTCTACAATCTCCTCTACCTAGGTCGGACTGAATGTACGGTTGTTTCCTACTCTGGCCAGGATCTTCTCAGAGCTGGAGTGCTGGATGTGTTTAAGAGTCTGGATGACTTCCAGTCCGATATATCGGAGGATAAACTACAAGTAGATGTAGAATTTGGACGTTGGCGGGTCTCATGTCAAACCCCATCAACAAAACCTTGGATCAGGCTCGCACGTACACGCGCACACACCTGCAGCCCATGAAAGGATCTCTCCGGAGGGTTTCATGGAGGCTGCTTTGGGTGATTTTACAGGCCGGTGTTGTGTATACAAAAGAAAGACTTTGGTGTCATAACGTTTTTGTCTCTTAAGTTGGAATCAATGCCCCCCCCCCCCCCCAAGCCCCCCTCCTGACACCTTCCTGTCCAAACAGCTCAGCACAGCAAATGTTTTCGTTGCTTTGGAGAAGATGGTAGTGCTGCACATGTGTTTCCATCTATGTATGGTTTGAATGGTATTTAAAAAAAAATCTAGAAAATAACTCAAAACCATTTATTTACAACTCTATCCAGTCCAATGTGTGGAAGCAGCCAAGCAGCACTACTACAAACAACGTGAGCGAATGAAATGAAGCATGATCAACACTATTTACCTTGTTTTCCTCAGCCTCAAATCTGGACAGACTGAACAGGGTCGGCCCTCGAGCACTTAAACACTTGACTCGAGCGCCTCCACCACCAACCCTCCATTGTTCAGCGAGCCTGTAATTCAGGCAAAGAGCAGTAATTGATCCATCATGGCTGCCTCGCGTATAAACACCAGCTCTTCATTCCCCTTCCTGGCCGTGAGGGTCAGCACCCCCCCGTCGGTCGACACAAGGGGAATCCCCCCCCCCTACCCCCTCCGCCCGAACAAAGAGAAATAAACGATGTGATGAGTGACGTTTTTAGTAGGGAAACGTGCTCCAAATCAACTAATGTATGGATTTTGTGTGATTAAGGCGGTTGGTGTGAGATTGCCTTGTTTAGATGGTTCTCTGAAGCTCTGATTACGATTGAATGCAGAATAAAACGTGGATCCAGTGGCCTCACCCCCTGCTACTTGGAAGTGTTCAGCATTTCTGCAAGAGGATGGAATAAACTTTGCAAAAGTCGCAAAGGCTGCTATGCATTTAAGCATTTTATCAATGTCAAAAACCAAGGGCTGCTGTTAGAAAACACCCTTGAAACAAACCTATGAATAAATCAATAATGCTGAAGTAACAGAGTCCAGTAATATGAGGTGAATTTAATATAACAACCTTAGCTCCGGCGTTCACAAACCGCCCTGTGTCTTAAGTCTCCGAGCCATGACGCTAACAACGTACAGTATAATATTTGCATCTCACCGAAGGGGAAACTCGCTCTCTTCGCCCCTCCCTGAATACCGACCTGGGACCCTGAGAAGTGTAAATCGTGTGTCGGGGAGAAGGCTCTGAGAGGAAAAGCTTGGTGGAAGTTTCCCTTGTTTACCGAGAGAAATGTGGACTGGAAGGAGCCGACCACATCGCCGTGGTTACTATTTGTGTGGGTTTTCTTTCATCGGAGAACGGAGAGCGAAATATATGTAAATGAACTGTTTACGATTTTAGCTCCGTCAGGACGCACGGGAAAAGTGAGCGAGAGAGAGAGACACACACACACACACACACACACACACACACACACACACACACACACACACACACACACACACACACACACACACACACACACACACACACACACACACACACACACACACACAATTATTGTTACATTGTTTAAATATGAAAAACTTGTCATCTGTAAGATTGTTGTTGGTGTTGTCACGTCAACACTCACCTAAAGCAACAGACTTACTTTTATGTCATCAGACAGTTTTATGACCTTCAGAGCAGGGGAGTAAATAACGAACATTCAGAACCGGTCCAATGTGGACATGAGCCTTTAAGCCTTTAAGTCTCTGTATGACGAAGGAGGGGGCGCGTGGTACACGGTGTGCCCAGTCCCTGTGGTGGGGCATCAATGGAGGGCTTCTTCCCCAGCCAGAGGTGGGCATGGCTGGGCCATTCCTCCCTGACCGACCCACACAGTCCCAGAGGTCGGCAAACGCTTGCTTTGGCTGCAGAGAGACAGCTTGTCCCACGCAAGTTTTAGTACTTTATAGTAGGCTACTATATGTTGAGCATATCCTCTTGCATTTACATGGCCGTTCTTGGTAGGGAGTCATTTGTAACCTTTTAGTCGGCAAGCAGATGCTTTTATCCAAAGTAAATTCACTGACATGTCTATGAGTAGCCGGTATAGAGGTTGGGATAGTTTGCTAAAGGATGCCCAATGGTAGACTGTGGACTTTGAGTTGGAACCCAGAAAGGTACGGCTATGAGTAAGGCACCCCAACCGGTTTATGTCAGGTTTAGCTGTAGGATTATAGTCCATCCCTCCTGTGTTTTCAATGTCTTTATATTACATTTAAAGTACTTTTTTATGTATTTCATCCATGTTCAGAGTACTCTGTTGCATACACGGGTGTAATCTTTGGGTCGGGCTGCGAGAGGTGCGGTTCCCTTGCAGTACGTAGAGAGGTCTTGTCCCTTGCAATAGTTTCTAACGAACTGTAGGACTACAGGGCAGGGATACTCTTAATTCCGAATTAAAACAAGTATTACAGCATCAACTCCTGGGACTCCTTGCGTCATAGCTAGCATCACAACCAGCGACGAACCAGTGTCACCGTCCACAGAAGAGACGCACTGGTGGGAAACAGTGAGTCAATAGAGAGGAGTATCTTCTTCCTGGAGATCCTCTGTCTCTCAGAGACACACACACTCCTGTAAACCAGCAGCAGATGGAAAAGACTCCTCAAATGGCAACAGGGGCAAACATACACAGAGTTGCGGTACGCAGTGTCTCTTTGTGTGTTTTTGCTTTCGGGGAATCTGCAGGGATTCATGTGGTGGTCGTCGACATGGCTGGTAAACAAAACACAACACAACAAATTAGGACGGATTCATTAGAAGGTAAACAAAGAGCTTTACTTAAATAAGTGGATGAATTTGAGTAGAGTCGTACCCTTGCTGTAAGGCGTTCTGGCTCGTCCACTTCTGCAGACATCCGAGCCAAACTGTCACAACATTGTCGCCCAGTTGTAACGACTTTGTCGCGGCGTCGCTGCGTCGCGGTCCCGTCCATCGAACGCGCCTCCACGCGGTTTTCCTCTTGTTTACATTTCCAGTTCAGGTCTCGACCCCTTCGAGATCCAGTAGCAGCAGTAGCTTAAGACGACCCTGCCGCCCCTAACACCCTGGAATGTGTTCTACACCCCCTAACCCCTCACCCCCCCCCTGCCCCACTGACCTTTAAGACCCCCCAGCGTTGACAGGTAGCCTGAGAATGCCGTCGCTCACCCCAGCTGCCCTCTTGGGGGTGGGGGGTCCATGTGAGGTTGTGACCTCTCTTCCGGTCTTGAATCAATTCACGTTGAATTTCGGTTGATTTCTGAGAGAAAAATGATGTAATAATCGTTATCTAACAGAACATATTGTATATACAACCCCTTCACATTAGTGGATGCTACGACTGGAACTTCAATGATTGACTTGAAATGCATTTTTATACATTTAAGAAAACAAATGTGAACTGCTGTCCTTGGTGCATGAGTGATTTAAGGGTTAGTGTTTAAATTGAGACGCAGCAGTATCTTTGTAGATGAACCAGACATGACAGAACGTGATTGACATGTATTTTTTCATTGGGGAGCCATGGGATTCTTTGGTCTTCTGAGTGAAGCTGCTAGCGGTTTTTAGGTTTGTTTTCCACGTGTTGTGTTGCTGAAACTCCTGCCCACCAGCTTTGTAAACCTCTGTGGAACGTCTTCCAGGAAAAACCTTCCAATGGCTGCCGTTGCAGTCTTGACTCTTTTAGATAAAAACAAGAGACACGTGTTCTCTTTTTATCCTTTACTTCGAAGGTGTTTCAAAGTGTTTTTAATTATTTACTTTGGAAGAAAGACAGGGTGGTTGAGAACACCTGATTTTGGTTGATGTCTTCTGGTATGAGCAATGGCGCCGGTGAATCTAGTGAATGTACGCTCACAATGTGGAAAAATTGTCTTTGCCACGCAACCAAAACAAACAGACAGATGTTTTTGGTAGTTTCTCTGGAATATCTTTTTCTATTAAGTCATAACCTGACAAATACGGAAGATTCACACTAGACCTTGGTAAGCCCTTAGTCATAATACACCTGGAATAAACACACACACACACACACACACACACACACACACACACACACACACACACACACACACACACACACACACACACACACACACACACACACACACACACACACACACACACACACACACACACACACACACCTGTTTCCTGCTCACTTTGTCTTGGGTGTTCCCCTAAGTCCATTTTTACTCACAACAAACCACTTCAGGGAAACAAAGTCAAAGATGTCTGCTAAGTGATGAAGACCTGTTTGCTAAGTGAGGAAGGCTTATCGCCGTGACGACCTCCAACATGGCGTCCCTGGCGGGCTGTGGCGGGGTGCTATCTGTGGAGGCTGTCTGACAGCGGCTCTAAACACACTCATATCTCCCCCCCACACACACACCCTGGCACCAGTCCTTAGACCTGTGTGTGTGTGTGTGTGTGTGTGTGTGTGTGTGTGTGTGTGTGTGTGTGTGTGTGTGTGTGTGTGTGTGTGTGTGTGTTTGTGTGCGTGGCCATTGCAAAAATATATTTAAGTATGTGAATTAAAACCAGTTTCCCTTTCTGTATGTGATAATGTAAAGTGTCTGTCAGTGATTTAGAACAAAATAAACAAAATATAAAAATAAGAGGAAAGTTGTAAAAGCAGTAAGAAAAAATGTTCAAAGAAAAGGTGCATTTGATGGATGGATGGTTGAATGAAACACTTCAGATAAAAATCCCCGATATCAAACCTTAACGATGCTTGGCATTTCACCTCCAGTTCCGTTCACTGCTGTTCAGTTCAAGGCTGCACGGGGGACATTTAAAGGGCTGTAAAGGCGAGGCTCGGGTACCGACCCCATAAACCCGCAGGAAGGCGGACTTGACTGGAGTGTGTTAATTTGCAAGAGCGGTGGGAATATTTGCTGCCCTGACGGACACACACCGAGAGACGGGGGGTCGGATTACAAAGTGGAGCCGCACTAAAGACGCCTTTGTGTGACTCCCCGGAGTCACCGGTAGAGAGAGAGAGAGAGAGAGAGAGGGGGGGGCGTGTGTGCTAGAGAGAGGCAGAGAAATATACAGGAGGAGAGAGAGCGCGAGCGTGTGTGAGAGAGGGAGAGAGCGAGCGTGTGTGGGAGAGGGAGGGAGAGCGCAAATAACCCGTAAAGATAATTCAGGAGAAGCAGAGCTCGCTCGGGCTCCTCGGCACCACAACCCCAAACTCAACGCACATGAACCCCGTCTCCTTTTCTGGACTTTAATTCTCATCAAAGATGTGTTTACGGTAGGAGAATCATCGGGCGGTTGGGATCGCGCCTGGTCCGTTTGTGCATTTGTCTCCACGAATGTCCATTCAGTAGGCAACATACTGAAGTGTGCTTCTTGTGCCCTGCAGGACTTCCCTCTGGTGTGTTGGATTATTTCTCTCGGTGTCTCACTGGTCCGCCGCGTATCAACTGGATGGTAAGTCGATGACTGATGCTTCTGCACTTTTGTTTGCGTTATTTTCATACATTGGCTTCTGCTTTGACCGACCAATGGAGGATACCATGAATGGAACTTTATTTCATTCATCTAAATGAAATGGAAATCCTGCAAAAGTTAATTAAAAAATGAGATGGCCACAAAAGATCAGATTTCCACTTCGAAACTTTTTATAATTGTATTCCCATAAAGTTATAGTTTGCTTGCCGACATGAGGAACCTGCAGGGCTACGGCAGGACAACTTTAATGTAGTTTGGGCACTGGAAGGAGCATCACTGACCCGCCAACGAACTGCGTCTGTTTACCAACCGCATCCTCCTCCTTTATGAACATTAATGCACGGTGCACATCTCCACATCTCTACGTCTCTCCATCTCAACACCTCTACATATCTCCACCTCTCCATCTCCACATCTCCACATCCCAACCTGAGAGTACTGATGTCAGCTCCACATCACTTCTAATTCAGTACATGAAATATGTCACTCGCTGTCTGTACGTCTCGCTCTCTCGCTCTCGCGCTCTCTCGCTCTAAACTCCAATTCCTCTCTCTCTCTCTCTCTCTCTCTCTCTCTCTCTCTCTCTCTCTCTCTCTCGCTCTCTCGCTCTCTCGCTCTCTCGCTCTCTCTCTTGCTTTTTGCGCTCCGGCTCCGCACAAACTTTGAGCGTGCGTTTCTTCAGCCAAGATAAAGCGCACTTTTCCATTTTTAACAGATCAATGAGAGAGCTCTTCAATGTGTTCTTCATTAGCAGCTGAAGGGTATTCCTTGCCTTGTTCTATTTTCCATGGCAGCCTCTCAGTGCAGAGCTGGATCACTTCACCGTGAGCGCTCACTCACAGTCAGCGCGGTAGCAGCGTGCAATTCACGTTATGGGGGTTGTGGGCTCCCTCTCCTGCTCCAGGTCTGCTGGGAGATGGCAGCGGCTCCCTGTTTCCCTCTCGAGACGCTCTGTTATGATATTCTCTCTCTCTCTCTCTCTCTCTCTCTCTCTCTCTCTCTCTCTCTCTCTCTCTCTCTCTCTCTCTGTCTCTCTCTCTCTCTCTCTCTCTCTCTCTCTCTCTCTCTCTCTCTCTCTCTCTCTCTCTCTCTCTCTCTCTCTCTCTGTGTGTGTGTCAATTGCTTCGTCTGTCTCTCTCTGAATTGTATACGTTTACAAAAATGTATAGTAGTACTTGAATAAAAGGAAATATAAAAGAGTGAAAGTGTTAAAGGGACATTATTAATTAATTTGTTATTAATCTTTTTAAAACTTTAAGGTATAAAAATAGTGTGGTCAAAATGGTCATTTTAAAAATGATCTCTCCCTCTTTTTCACTCATTTTTTCCCTCATCTCTCTCTGTCCCTCTCCCCCTCTCTAACTGGGTCACCCTGTCTCTCTTCATCATGATGAAGGTCACTTTCCGTCAGATGGACCCTGACTCTCCCTGCTCATTAACTCTTCACCTTGGCTCCTGGATGGCCCCGTCCGCCACGCGTCAGTCCACTGGAATGCACATGCCACAACGTGTGTGTGGGTGTGTGTCAGTGTGTGTCTGTCTTTATGTGACAACTCTGTGTGTGGGTTGCCTGCAGTGACTGTTTGTGCACACATTGCTGTGTGTGTGTGTGTGTGTGTGTGTGTGTGTGTGTGTGTGTGTGTGTGTGTGTGTGTGTGTGTGTCTGTCTTTATGTGACAACTCTCAGTGTGTGGGTTGACTGCAGTGTGTGCACACATTGTCGTGTTTGTGTGTGCAAACATAGCTGTGTGCACATGTGTGTTTGGGAATCAAGTGTGTGTGTGTGTGTGTGTGTTTTTATGCGTGTGTGTGTCGATATGTGCAGTGCACATGTGTTTGGTATCAAATGCCTGTTTGAGCGTTATACACATGTGAATGTGCGTGTGTGTGTGTGTGTGTGTGTGTGTGTGTGTGTGTGTGTGTGTGTGTGTGTGTGTGTGTGTGTGTGTGTGTGTGTGTGTGTGGTGAGAGAGTGATGTGTGCGTGTGCGTGCTGTGGCCTGCCTCCACTATAGAAACCTACATGACACAAAAGCTGTATTGTGTTACCTACCTCCCCCCCGCCTCCCCCTACTCCCCCCTCAAACTTAGGGGGATCACTCCGGTTTACACAGCCCAGGGGGGGGGGGGGGGGTGGGGGGCTTCGTCTGGGGGGTCTGCCGTTTAGCTCTAAACACCACTTTGGCTACCGGCGACATGGGAAAACCCGACCGCTAAAACCACTCTCTAACCCCAACCCCCAACCCCCACCCCCCACCCTAACCTCACCGGGAAGGAAAGCGATCCCGTAGGAGCGCGGTGGAGTTAAACACGCTTTATCTACATTATCGGGCGGAGGCAGGGGGGAATGAATGGGAGGGGATGACGGAGTTAATGGAGTGAGGGGCGGTGGATGAATTGGACCACAATCTTGTGTGTGTCTGTGTGTCTGTGTGTGTCTATGTGTCTGTGTGTGTCTGTGTGTGAGGTAATGTGGTGGGGTTGGGGTTCCTACGTTCTCCAGGGAACGCGTCGCGAGGAAGCAGACATCTCGTCATCTGATCCTGGTCCTTGTGTTTCACCGGGCGACCCAAAGCGTCTTTTGTGCCTGAGCAGAGAGGTCCTCATCCCAGGGAGATTACAGTCGCTTCAGACGCAGGTCGTGAAGGAGCAGGGGGCGTGGAAGGCATCCTGGCTGAGTGATGCATAGGGTAGACTTTAGGTAGGACTTCAGACATTTGGGGTCCAAAACCCAGAACCCTTTTGGATGGGACTTGAACAGTCTAACCACTAGATCTTTCTTCAAAGCTGCAGGAGAAAGCTTGAAAATGCTGAGCTGCACTATTTCGATTTTTGGGAAGAAGCCCAAGTGTGTGTGTGTGTGTGTGTGTGTGTGTGTGTGTGTGTGTGGTGTGTGTTGTGTGTGTGCTGTGTGTGTTTGTGTGTAGTGTGTGTGTGTGTGTGTGTGTGTCTGTGTGTGTGTGTGTGTGTGTGTGTGTGGTGCGTGCGCGAGACCACCCCGTATGTTCCGTTTCAAAACAGTCAGCAACAGTCCATCTTTCAGAACAATATTTCCACTCACTTTCGCCTTGTTTTTATTCTCGAAAAAACAAGGCCGTTACCGTGGCAACGCAATCCCTCTGCTCGCATTGGCGGACGTGGATGGAAGGAATAGAATGGGTTTACTCCTCAAGTGTCAGATTTGGCGCGCGCCTTGGCGCGTGTTTCGGCCTTGGCTCTGATATTTCTCAGTTTCCTGGTCTTCTCCAGTTGATCTTGGAGAAGTACGAACCTGCGAGATCTCTCTCCAAGCGAGACCTACGACTCACTGACTCTATAAAGCCCAAATCCGTACCCCCGTGAGTAGAAAGTAACTTGTTTTATGATGAATACTTTTTATTTCTTACAGTCTGCTTTCGACTTGACTGGCGACAGCCATAGAATAATTTTACACACACTGGCGTTTGTATTGAAAACCACCACAGACGACCCCAGAAGTATTCCCTCTCGTAAAACAACACACTTCCACTGTAAGTGAACCCAGATCGTACAGTCTGCTCATCCCCGTCCTGTAAACATCCTGGGATTGGGGTAAATAAGTGCTGGTCGGGCCTTCTTCCGGCTGGGGAGTGAGGAAGTTTACTAGAAGTGTCATATTATGGTTGTTGGGGGGGGGGGGGGGAAGAGAAGAGAAGAGAGAGAGAGAGAGAGAGAGAGAGAGAGAGAAGAGAGAGAGAGAGAGAGAGAGAGAAGAGAGAGAGAGAGAGAGAGAGAGAGAGAGAGAGAGAGAGAGAGAGAGAGAGAGAGAGAGAGAGACTGCCCTTGGGCACGTGTCTGATGCTTGGATTCTGTCGTACTGTAAAGCAACGAGGAGTCACAACAGCTGGTGCCAGAGCCAAACTCGGCACAACGTCGACGGCCAGGGGCGCCCTTGTGGATGTATACACGCACTGTCAACACTGTACTGAAGGAAGTGATTAAATATACTTTTTGTATGGGCGGTGGGCCTGGTTACTGCGACATGTACCGACAAAACACTACATAGGAGGGAAGACAAAAGAACAGACAGACACAATGCGCACTCACGCCAGCACGAGCACGCATGCCCAAGCACAGACACTTTCTTTTTTTACTTCTTTATTCTAAATCAAGCAGCCTGGTTGTTTATTTTTATTTCTCTCTTCTAGTTCTTCCTTCTCTCTCAGTTTTCTCCCTATCCTCCCAGACAGGCATGTTGGCAGTTCAGCCTGCTGCTGGTTCTGTATTATATTTGTTTGCAGTATGAATCATTGTGCGTCCCTGGGAACTGACTGCAGCCTGAGAGTGATCACCAGTCCTGGGCCAAGCAAGAGTCCTGGTCCAAGCAGGTGTCTGATCACTGGGGTCTGGGAGAGGAGGTCTCCCCTCCTGCCTCTAAACTAGGGGGGGACAGGACGCTTCACATGTCGTGGGGTGGGGGGTGGGGGAGAGGGAGAGAGGGAGAGAAGACCATTTATAAACAGAATCGCCCGCTGATTAGCGGAGAGTGACAGGCTGGAGCCGGACTGGCCTGCTGAACCGTCCACACAGCTAAGATAATAACTCCCCTACGGAGGGTGTTAAACCTGCCGCTCACACCACTAACACTCACCCTCTGCTCTTGGACGGCCCAAACACCAGGCCTTCAAACGACGAAGTGTTCATTGAAAAGACTTGAAATTAAAACAAGGAAAGCTGAATCCACCGGACTGGATTTCCTTAGTCGTTTGGTTACTTAGCTGTGAGTGAGACGGTTATCAGTGCATTGTTTGTTAAGGAGATGTAAGGAAAGGGTTCAGACTGAAGGCTAGTCCAATGTACCCTTCCAGGTGTGTCCTTGGCTGTCCTGATGAGTCCTCCGATTCCCTCGTCTGGACGTTTGGATGTGTCACCATGTAACCATGTAACTTGAGCGACCTTGTCTGTTGTAATGTGTCCTTGAATGCAGCCATGTTTCCACAAATGCCACGTGTGTTTGAAAGTGACACAAACGTCATCGTCATTGGGGCCACATTACCTAATCTGGTCCGTGTAGGACCTTGATTTTTCCCCATTTGCCCTCAAAAGTCCTGATCTATGTTAACCAACTCAAGAGTGTCCTCTTGTTTTAACATGTCCCTGAATGCCGTCACACATCCTTATATAACTGTATGTTCAAACGTTCCCCAGTGCCTCCTCAGCTGTCTCATCTGTTTTAGACGACCTCACGTGTCCCCAATATGTCCTCAAAGGTTCCCTTGTGTCAGCAACATGATGAACGTCAGCTGATCATAACGTCGGCTGATCATAATGTCAGCAGATCATCTGAGGGGTGTTCTGGAGACCTCCAGTTGGTGGCCTTTTGTTTGTTTGTGTGTGTGTGTACCATATGTTGAACTGTGTCCTAAATAGACCCTGTTATAACGATACAGCATTTAACGAGCTGAGCTGATACTTTCACTGAGTTTTTTTTTTTTTGATGTGACAATGTTGTGGTCGAGGGGTTTTCGTTCTCATAACAATGGTCACTTTTACGGGAAAACGTTGCAATACTTTCTTTCCAATTCATTGGTGCTTTGTTGTAACTTTGGTCCTGTGTGTGTGAAGTCGGTGCTGGAACGTGGTTTCCTACTTTGGTTTGTAGGTATTTTTTCCCGGCCTGTAGATTTGTACGAGTCTAATTAACGCTCAACTCTCTCTGAGTCTTGATTCCATGTTGGAGAAGCTGAATATTGATTGATGGTTTATTTGGTTAATAAAACATTCATGTATATATTTTTAGTACTGGAAACGATCGTTTCAATGATATCTCTGACTCTAGCCCCCCTCCCCCCCCTCCCCTGTATGTTGGAACCAGGAAGCCGGTGAAAACAGGAAGGGCTATGTTTAGGGATGATGCCATGTGTAGGAAGGGTTTGATAAACTACATATTGTGAGACCCAACCAAAATAAAACCTACCCCATATCAGTTTCAAACCGGAAACCAGTTCTAACCGTCTTCAAACTGTATTTCCTTCACGGTTAAACTTCATCCCAACCAATTCAATCAGTATAACGTCCCAAAAAACTCCCATCAGTTACGAGAAGTTGTGACTTGCGGGGAAAGGTAAAACAATGCAATGTCACCTTGACCTTCAGGTGTAGCTAGCTAGCTATCAGGGGCTCCAGGTGGGCTTGCGGTGGAATGCTCTCCTTGGCCTGGGCTACTCAGTCGTCTGTTGTCATGGTGACTCATCACCATCAGTTGTTCCACAGCATGGACCCGCAAAGCCTTCATCATAGGGTAGGCCAGGTTAATACTGATAGACACTATTTTTGCATACATATGAGAGGACAGCGCCCTATGGCAAATATATAGCATACTATTTTTGGTAGCTTACTAAATAACTTTGATGTCCCTAATAGCAGAACACATCAACTAACAGTTATGATAAGAGAATCGATGCTAATCGAAAGTGCTTTCCTAGGGTAGCACGCAGTATCGACTCCAGTCAATCAGTAGGCCTTCCAGATGCTCTCAAGCAAGCTATTAAATGCGGTTCAACTAGCGACCTGTAGACAAGCTCTATCTAACGGATCCATGGATGTGGCTGGGAAAGTCCTGGCACTGTTGATTGAATAGGTATAGAATGGCATTCCTAAGGGGTCCCTTAGCCAGTTAATCCCTCATTAATTCCTCCTTATCTTTGCCATCGATCGCCTCTCGATGAAATCAAAGCCCTGGCCAACAAAGAGTCCCCTGTGTTGAGCTGGACTTCCGCCAGAATGCTTTGATGTGGGTAAACTGTTTGGGTTTCGTGGCTTTTTTTAAAATGTTCTAATTGTTGAATGATGACGATCAGATGAAACAGGGACTACTCCTTTTTCCTCCTACTCTTCCTCCTCCGATTCGCTGACTCTGTTCGATGTGACCTTAAAATATCGCATGAGCTTTGATATTGAAATCCTTTCCACTCCATATTGGGCTTCATGTTGATAACGGACACAAACAGTTGATTCACAAACCAGCGAAATAGGCTCTAGCTCAAAGATAGATATATACAAACTGATTAACTGACAGACTTCCCTAAATGCTTCGGAAACCTAATGCCCGTTCCGACCCAGCTTTGGCGGCGGTGTTGGCTTCTGGCGGAGGTGTTGCTAGTACTCCAGTAGTGCGCTGGGTTGGAGTGCGTCGGGGGGGGGGGGGGGGATCAGACATGCCCCGTTTTGGAAGAGGAGAGGGCAGTTCCTCTCTTACCTCCCTGGCATCCCGTTTCCAGCTAAATAAAGCCTGCAGCGCCGCTGCCAAGAGGACAAACTTCCTCTTAACCTCTGAGATGCCTGTGTCTTCTGGTGGGCCCCGAAGACCCCGCTGTTGTCTGTATTTTTAGTCACCGGTGTCTCTGAAACACAATGAGGGGCGCTTGGTAGCTTCTGCTGGAGGAGTTTGTTTGTTTGTAAGACTCCCCTCCACGCTTTCCAGCATTCAAACCCGAATCGCGACGGGATTCAGATGTTTGTTCTTCTCCGGTAGCGGCCAAAGCGTCCTGTGCCAGCAGCGGCACAGAAGCCCAGCGAGGGGAAACAAACAGAGGAATTAATAAGAATGGAAAGGGTCTGTCAGTGCGGAAAGACGGAACAAGAAAGAACAAACAGGTGCCTGTTCTGCTGAGAGGGGCTGAGCGAGAGAAAGGAACAGAAAGAGCAAGAGGGAGGGAGGAAGGGAGGGAGGGGAGAGAGGGAGGGGAGGAGGAGAGAGATACATCGGAGGCAGGGGGCTAGAGGGAGGGAGTTACACGGAGTGAGAGGGATAAAAGAAATGGATGGCTAGAAATGGAGGGAGAGCCGGAAAATGTGGGGGCTAAAGAGAGGAGAAGCTAGCAAAGGGAGATATCGGGATGGAGAGAGGGGGGGGGGGGGGGAGAAAGAGATGAAGATACGAGAGAACCTGCTATAAAAGGGAGAAAGAGGGGCAGAGAAAGAGGGAGGAGAGAGAGTGGAAACGAGACAGAAAGAGACACTGTCAACCAGTTATGAAGCATCAGTCTGCTCTGGAAGGTCGTGCAGTGCATGCAGTGACTCCACTGTGTGTGTGAGCGTGCACGCGCAGCACTCTTGCTGCGTTTGTGTGTGTGTGTGTGTGTGTGTGTGTGTGTGTGTGTGTGTGTGTGTGTGTGTGTGTGTGTGTGTGTGTGTGTGTGTGTGTGTGTGTGTGTGTGTGTGTGTGTGTGTGTGTGTGTGTGTATGGGGAGAAGTTGTGTCTTCACTTATCATGGAGTGTTTGTGTGTGAAAAGATTTACATGGACCTGTCCCTGGAAACACGCTCACATGTATCACACACAGGTATCTACTGGGACTCTCAGGATCCCTTCTGCTGTATGACCAGGAAGATGTTGTTTGTTTCTCTCTCTTTATCCACGATGTTCTGAGTAGAATGCGTGAATAGAATGAGTTTTCCTGCAGAAGATGCATCCATTCTTTTCAAGAGCCTTGAAAATGTCAGCCCTGTGAATGTTCACCAGGATAGGTGGTAGGGATTGAGGCAGAGGCATGCATGAATTCATAAACATAAAAAAATGTATACATTAAATGTGGCCATCCCACGACCCTGTGATTCCTCTGCTTTGCCCACTAATGGCTTGTGACCCACTGATTGGAAATCACTAATCTAGCAGCTAGGTGTTAGCGGCCCACTTCCTGAACCACAGGCTCCGCCCCCTCAGGCAGTTTTTTTTCGTGTTTCAAAGAGATTCGAAAAACCCAGTGGTGTTGTTGGTTTTAACAGGGCTTTTTTAATTATTTAACCCGCGGGAGGTAAAGGTGTTTGAGGGGTCTGTTTGCTGTGTGTGTGTTTTTTGTGTGTTTATGTGTTTGTTGTGTGTGGTAGACACACGCCCAGATGGTTCACAGCTGCACTGCTCCTTTCAAAGATGCAACGGCACACTGTCAAGTCACTTCCCTGAGAGCTGCTGAGAGTCGTATTGACGGGTTTGGCCTGAATTGACTTTGCTGTTCTCGCACTGGTGGCTGATGGGCCTCCACAAAGCGTGGAGTCTCTCTCTCTCTCTCTCTCTCTCTCTCTCTCTCTCTCTCTCTCTCTCTCTCTCTCTCTCTCTCTCTCTCTCTCTCTCTCTCTCTCTCTCTCTCCTCTCTCTCTCCTCTCTCTCTCTCTCTCTCTCTCTCCCTCTCTCTCCCCCCCCTCTCCTCCCTCTCCCTCTCCCTCTCTCTCTCTCCCCCCTCTCTCTCTCTCTCTCTCTCTCTCTCTCTCTCTCTCTCTCTCTCTCTCTCTCTCTCTCTCTCCCTCTCTCTCTCTCTCTCTCTCTCTCTCTCTCTCTCCCCTCTCTCTCTCTCTCTCTCTCCCCCCCTCCATCTCTCTCTCTCTCTCCCCCCTCCATCTCTCTCTCCCCTCTCTCTCTCTCTCTCTCTCTTCTCCTCTCTCCTCTCTCTCCCCCTCCATCTCTCTCTCTCTCTCATCTCTCTCTCTTCTCCTCTCCTCCATCTCCCTCCTCTCCATCTCTCTCTCTCTCCACCTCCATCTCTCTCTCTCCCACTCCCTCTCTCTCTCTCTCTCTCTCCCTCCATCTCTCTCTCTTCATCTCTCTCTCTCTCTCCCCCCCCTCCATCTCTCTCTCTTCATCTCTCTCTCTCTCTCTCTCTCTCTCTCTCTCTCTCTCTCTCTCTCTCTCTCTCTTCATCTCTCTCTCTTCATCTCTCTCTGTTTACTTTCCTAATCCTCTTAGCTGAGTTTGATTTCAGTCTTTCTCTTTTGGCCTTCTTCCCAAAATTAGCTCAAGCACGACTTTATTTCTGTCCCCATTAAGTCCAGAATGTTTTTGGCCCAAACTAAAAGCTTCCTTACAAATACAAAGACAAACTCTCAGTATTATCTTCTGTCTGCGTCTGATTTCCTCCATAGCCTGTGTGCTGTCTGGTCCAATTGGATCCTCTCAAAGCCTTCTTTACTATCTGTCTCTAATACCCTGAACACAGTTATTCATGTTCCATCTCCATTTATATCAGTAGTTTTAAATGTTCCTTTTTCCAGATGATAATTTTTTTTATAATCTTTTTACTCCATTTACCATCTTTTCTCTTTATACACCCTTTAATCCTTTACTCTATCTGTCTGTAGCTTTTGCTCCAATGCTATCACTGTGTACCATTGACCGGCTTCAATTTTCCGTTCTGTTCACACTACAAACCCAACACCAGAACTGGAACCAGTTGGCTGCCGTTCATGTACCCCAATGGGGTTCTGAACGGTGGATTAGCCAATGGGGTTCTGAACGGCGGATTAGCCTGGGTCCATTGCCCGCCTAGGTTTACAGGTTAGCTCCCTAGCGCTACTGTTAGCCATCTGTCATTAGCAGCCGGGTATGTCATTATGGCTCTGTGCTGGTGTGTAGTAGACGCTTGTTTTAGCTGCTAACCACTCTGACACCCAGAAGAATGTGGAAAACCTTTCCTAATCGAGACCTACATGACCACTTGGCACGTATCGGCTTCACCATGTTTGGACTTTACTTTGCAACACAACTGGGGAACTTCCGGTCGAGTGTACGCTGGCATGTTTGTTGCCGCTGTTCGCTGGAAATAGTAAGTTGTAATAGTAGTAGTAGTAGTAGTGTAGTAACGTTTGTAGCAGCAGTAGTAGTAGGACTAGTAGTAGTAGTGTCGCGTGAACATTTTATCTCGCACAGCTAGCTCCGGCACCCCTATCCACCACTACGGGCTAACGCCGGTAGCTAGTTGCTAACCGGCTGTCGCGACACCGGCTTTCTAAGCTTACCTGGTTCCTGCCTCATCATGCGGCCCAACAACTCTCTCACCTGCTTTGGACTGGTCTGGATATTCCTGTTGTTCTGCCATCATCCTGTGGCAGGACTACTCCACTACTCCATCACAGACCCTCTCGCGACCCGCTTGGATGTATTGGAGCCCCCACCTCCGGAGCTGCACCATCACCCGGACCTCGCTCGCCCCCCTCGTCGGCGCTACATCCACCGCGGGTCCCGTAGACATGTCCAGCCCAGCGACAACTCCAGTACAATCAACTCCACCTGGTCCACTTCTCGTCGCTCTCCCATCAACTCCGGCCGCACCGTCAACCATCATGCATTAGCCAGCCTAGCTAGGTCGGCTAATGCTACTGTCAAACTTCGACTCCTCCCTGTCAACTTCGGTGCTCCTCAACATCCGCTCTCTTACCGGCAAAAGGACATCTCATCCAAGACGTCCTCCACTGACCGTAGGGCTTGACTTTTCTTTTAACTGAAACTTGGCAACAGCCCAATGACTTTTCCACACTCAACGACTCACTCCTCCCGGTTTTTTGTTTACATCTGCCGTTCCGATGGCAACGGCGCGGGGGAGGTCTCGCGGTAAATTCACCGTGAGAAGTGGAAAGTCCTGCCCGTCTCTGTGCCTGCATTCAGTCTTTTGACATGCCTTGTTTTTTAAGCTTCCTGGCCCCTCACCTACACATCATTGCTACATTTACGCCCCCCAAAAGCCACATAGTGATTCTATCAGTGACATCTCTCACTCTGCCTCACTCATATATGCCACTCTTCTCACCCAACGTAATTCTGCTGGGGGACTTCAATTATTCACATGGACAATATCAACCTGCCTCTCACGAAGAGATTTTGCATCCTGTCTTGACAGCTTTGGACTACAGTAATCTGATTGGATTTCCCCACCCTATCAAAAGGCCTCTCTTGACCTAGGTCTGCTGCTTCCGTCCACCCCTTCAAGCTCCCCCTGCGTGATGTTTTCCCCCGACAAGATCACTCCTTCCTCACTTTTCAAAGCTGTACTCGCCTCTTCACATCAATTGCCCCGCCTCATTTCATTTCGCGTGATCCAGAACATTACTTGCCACATCGTGCCTTCTCATTGACAGTTTTTTCCGACCACCACTTCTACCTCAAACCCCGATGACTCGTCACTCTTTACAACACACCTGCCTCACAACATCTCACCTCTATCGCCCCCTAAAAACCCGGTGTCTGTTTCCTTTTCCACATCTGCCCCCTGGTTTACCCCCGAGCTCCAGGGTCCATTGAAAGCTAAAAACCGTCCAACTTGAGCGACTTTATAAACCGAAACCGGTCTCACCATCCATAATGACACTGTACACCTCCCACACATTGGCACAAAATAAGGACCTCATATCCCTGACCAAATCCCACTACTACTCGCGGCCTCATTCTAACTAATGAAGGTATACTCAAAAAACCCTTTTCTCGGTTCTCAAAAAAAATCCTCCATCCCACCCATTCCTCTCCCCCCCACTTGTACTCCACTGAATTCCTGCAATTCCATCTTGGACTATTTCATCTGAAAATCCTCACCATTCATCAGCCAGCCTACATCCCAATTTCCCCCCTCTCTCCCCACTGCATCTTCCCCCTACTGTGCCATCTCTTCGCCAGTTTTCTTCTCCCCCACTGCTCCGAACCCTCTCCGTCCTCATTCTCAAATCTAAGCCACCACCTGCCAGCTTGATCCCCTCCCACAACCCCTCAAGTCAAAATCCTGCCTCCCTCCCTCTCCTCTCCATCACCCGCCATCATTCACCTCCTCACCTTCATCTGGAATAGTCCCGCTCACTTTTTCAAAACTGCCGCTTCACCCCATATTAAGAACCCGTTCAGACCCCAACAACTTCAGTAACCTCCGCCCCATCTCTAACCTACTATTCATTTCCAAACAATCCTAGAAAAGATTGTCGCATCCCCAAGCTTCACTCCCACTTATCCCTCAACTACTTTAATGAGCCTTTCCAGTCCGGTTTTCCGCCCCCGTTCACAGCACAGAGACCGCCCTGCATCAAAATCACTAACGATCTCCTCATTGCAGCTGACTTGGTTCCTTCTCCATCCTCAATCTCCTCGAATCTGAGTGCAGCGTTCGATCACCCATCTCACACCCCATCCTCATCAGTAGAACTCTCCTCGATTGGCCTCTCCCACACCCCCCTCAGTTGGTCCACTTCCTACCCTCACAGGCCGCACCCAGTTCATCCAGCTTAAATCCCTTTACCTCCAATCCCTCCCCAGTTCACTAACTGGTGGTGCCCCAGGGATCTGTCCTGGGGACCTCTTCTATTCATCATCTATCTCCTCCCGCTCGGCCCAAACATCCTCCCGCAAATGCCATATCCAGTTCCACTGCTTCGCGGATGACACCCAGCTCTACCTTTCCTGCAAACCCAATTCCTCACTCCCACCCCCCTCCCTCACCGACTGTCTCTCCGAAATAAAAACCTGGTTCACCTCAAACTTCCTTAAACTCAACTGCAATAAAACTGAAATGCTCCTCCTCGGCACTAAATCCACACTAGCGAAAGTCAATACCTTCTCTCTCACCATCGACAGCTCCTCAGTTTCCCCCTCCCCTCAGGTTAAGAGCTTGGGTGTCATCCTCGATAGCACACTTTCCTTTCACTCTCACATCAACACCATTACCCGCACTGCATATTTCCATCTCCGCAACATCAACAAGACTCCGCCCCTTCCCTCACCCCCCCACCACCGCAGATTCATCCTTGTTACAGCCTCGTCACCTCCCGTCTGGGACTATTGCAATCTCTGCCCTCTTCGGCTCCCCACAAGTTCGCTGCCGCAAACCTCCAACTGGTCCAAAACTCTGACCGCCCGATCATCAACTAAAGACCGCCCTCGCATACATTCACATCACCCCTGTCCTCGACAGCAGCTCCACCTGCCTCCCCGTAACCCACCGGCATTAACTACAAACTCCTAGTGTTTTACATTCATGGCCATCCACAACCTCACTGCCCCCCCTAACCTCTCTGGATCTCCTGCACATTAACATCCCCACGCCGCTCCGCTTCGCATCCTCCTCTGCCATCGCACGCTTCTGTGCCCCCTAGCCCGCCCTCAGCACTATGGGGGGCAGCGCTTCAGTCGCTCTGCTCCGCCAGCCTTCTGGAACTACTCTACCACCCCGACCCTCCGAACTGTGACTCTCTCCCCATTTTTTCAAAAGCACAACTAAACACCCACCTTGTTTTCGGACTGCCTACTCTCTCTATACCTCCAATGCTTCCTGCCATTCTGCCCCATGTATTTAACGTACGTATTATGTTGTCCTTTCTATGTCTTAAGTTTTATCAC
>OLKM01000522.1:267936-287861 GCA_900291075.1 Melanogrammus aeglefinus | reverse complement strand
ATCCTTGCTTTCTTCCTCTCCAAACGCTGTCTTGAATCGTTTTGGCAGCTGGTTTCTCCCCTGGACCTGCTGAAGTGAGGGGGAGGCCCTGAGAAATACACAACAGTTTTTTGTTAGTTGGGTCATTTGCTGTTTTGTAGTCTACATGCTACAGGCTGTTTATCCATTTGAACACCATTATTTCACTGTATCCTTTTAAACATAAAACACCCCAGAACTCTTCACACACTTTTACACATGTTCAACAACTAACTTTTCTTTAGTTTTGCAAAAGGATTTAAGCTAGTGCAAGTCATTTCAACAAACTAGGACTACAACCACAGAGGCTACATTTAAATTAATGCATTATTGGCATCATTTAAGTTAATCAATTATTGGTACAACATAGTTATCAATATATGGATATTCTTATATCGTACCGTTATGGCCTGGCACACTGGCTGTGAACCTCTGGAAAGGGCCCGCTGGATGAGTACTGCACTCGATGTCCTTCTGCTGGAAGTTTGCTGGTACAGGATGTCCACATGGGGCAAATGATGTTGTGAAAAACGCCAAAAAAAAACGAAGGTCTTTCATCTGCAGATTTCAGGATGAACCCAGATGCCTCTCTCACGTGTGGTTTGGTCAATGAGTCTTGAATGGTTTCGATAACATTCAATGAGGTCAGCTCGATTTCTCACTGACAGTGTTGACGATCCTGCTGTGGAAATTCCATCTTGTACTGAGCCCTGCCGGCAGTCTCCGGGCGAACGAGCCTATCGAGAAGCCTGGTCCTCTTGGGTGAACGGGAAAAAAACTCGAAATCCCCAACTCAGCTCAGAGAAAAAACCTTCATTTGCTTATGTGATGTGGGCTTGCGCATGATCAGGTTCAGTTGGTGTGCGTACCAATGCACATAATGTGGCAATTTTTTGGAAGTGTTCACGCACCTTTTGCTGCACACCAGCCTTCTCTCCCTCATCACACTGGCAACCATCATACGCTTGAGCGATTAGTTTCTCTTCTCGCGTCGAAAAACAGACTGTTCAGTCGCTCCAGGATCACATTCGCCTATGACGTCGCCGTTGACTCGGCTGAGGGGGAAGAAACTCAAAAAGTTCAGCACTGCATACTTGCCGTCGATGTACGGAGACAAGAAACCAGCTGAGTCTGCGTGCTGACATCGTGGTCCTCGTCAGCCTGGATGGCTACAAACTTTCGCAGGCTTCACCTCCTCGACAATCCGTTCTTCACCACGCCCAGCATACCCCCAGCAAGTTTCGTTTTGAATCGTCTTGGATGTGCCCTTGGAAGACCCTTGCCGTTTTCAGGTGCTCATCAAACACCTCACAACTGTGCCACAAAATCGACCAAGAACGCCCGAAATACCAGGGTTGGCGGAGCCCTCGGTTTCGTCTCTGCCTCGCAAAGCTAGCTCAAAAATGCCGCACAACTTCACCCTGGATGAGCCGATTGAGTATGTGGCGGTTTTGCTCAACCTTCATGCGTTGTGACGAAGCACTGGGCTAAGCCGATACCCCTCATCCAGCTGTGTAGCAATGTTACTCTACCCTAAAGCTGAAAACTTCAGACAGCGGTCCATGTGCGTTTTTGCCTCTCGGCTTTTTTAAACTTTGTCAGACAGATGTTTTTGCATATCCGTTACCGCCTTTTTTATTGTCCACGCTTGTACGTCTGCCGTGTTGTTTTCCTGGTGAAGAGAAGGCAGGGGTAGCACAAAAAGAAGCATTGGCTACATCACAGCCGGCTAGCCAGGTTTTTCTGTGGTACCAAGTTATTTTTAAAGATCCGTGTGGTAGGCCTTCCCCCTTTCGTTGACACTTGCTTTGATGTTTAAATCAGGTCTAGGGGGTCCGAGCTGTTAATCGGTTCCCTTCTCCGCATTAGTAACGACGATAATAGGGCACTTTCTCTGTCAGGAGACACTACAGTATTGCTCTTGACACTCGCCATCCATCTTCGTAGAATGTTCTGTTTCCCGCTGGGTTAGCAACAGACAGAATGACCGTAAAGCACGTCGTTCTGATTGTGCGAGACATATAAACCCTCATAGGAAATGTACTGGAGCATGATTTTTGAAAAAACGGACGTACCATGAATGTCAATGGGAGAGTTCTGGCTGCAAATTTGGGCTTGACAGAATCGCCCCAAATGAGCGTGGCACACACCAGGCGCGACCTTCAATTCTGATTGGACCATGACATACAACCAGTTTGCAATACGAGCAGATTAATCACTTCCGCCCTAACATACTAGATACAAAAAACACACAAAGAAACTCCGTGTGGATAGTGCGTCGCACAATCGCCCCTATGAAGGAACCGTCCTGTTAACATTAGTATATATATATATATATATATATATTATATATATATATATAATATATATTATATATATATATATATATATATATATATTATATATATTATAATTTATACTATTTACCAACTTTATGTATTGTATGTTTGTATCATCGTCTACATACAAGAATTATTCATTTCTATTATATTATTATTATTATTATTCCTTAATGCAAGATACAGTTCTGTAAAGTCTGCATGTTTACTTCTGAACTAACTAAGTTGATTCTATTGGACCTGTTTGTTCTCCTTTTTTCAATTGAAGAATCGGATAAGAGAATCGATAAAGAAACCGAAATCGTTTAGCAGAATCGAAAATGGAATCGGAATCGCAAAAATCTTATCAATACCCATCCCTAGCGATGACGGTTATAAGTGATGATACTCAGCTCAGTGAACCGGATAACAAAATAATAAATGATAATGAAAATATCATTGGCCATATCATGCCACTGCCCCTTTTTCATACTATGCCATCATAGCCTACTAAATATATTATATGCCTATAATTTAATATTTTATTCATCTCAGCTCAAGCTTAACTCACAAACATTGCTTGGAAAAATATGTGTCAATATATTTTGATATATATGTGGCAGAGATGTAGAACAGCCCAGAACTGCATTCATTAGCTCTCAGCAAATTATCTATGATGGCAGTTGTCATTTTTTTCATGAAAAGGGATGTTTCAAACAAAATGACGTCAGGTGTAGTGTAGTCTTCCCATTAATAGCCAAATAATAGCATGATTGGTCTTCTGTCATACTATGTGATACTAAATGTGTTTTTATTTTTATTTCCTTTTTGTTATCTTAGAGAATTCAATGCAGGATCCCAGGATCAGCCGTACAATGGGGGTCTGCAAGAAGTTGGTCAGCAGTTTCACCTATAGCTGGAAAAAAAAGAGGGAACTCTGAAGTGTGGCAGAAGCAGTTGAATCTGCCTGAACACTCCCTGAAGACAGAATGTCAAACCAAGATGGGGTTCTAGGCAGGCCTTGATCGAGAGAATCCTTGAGCAGCAGAAGGCTGTTGCCCAGGTGCTGTCTAATGACCGGAAACTCAGATATCTCACCCTCTCCTGGCAGGATGTTTGATGTGCTAGAAGCTGTCAGATAAGTCACTTAGCCCCTTGGTGGACATCACGGATGCACTTTCTGGAGAGAAATATGTAAGTGTGTCTTTTGTGAAACCAACCCTTCACCTCTTCAACAATTCAATCTTGGAAGACCAGGAGGGTGACACAGAACTTGCCAAAACCATCAGACACAAGATACTGGAGTATCTCAATGACAACTACAGTGACCAAGCAACACAAGAGCTACTTGACATGGCGGCTGGCCTGGATCCATGATTCAAATTAAAATATGTTGATGAAGACCTCCGTGAATCCATTGTAGACCGACTGAAAGTGGAAATGAAGGACTTGATGACTGCCAGTGTCGAGGTAATAATAATGATGATAATAATAGTAACAGATTAAGTGCCTGCATTGTAAGCAAATATTCTGATATTAACACCACAACTGTTTCCTATTTTCTTTTTTTGCTTCTAGGAAGCCCCTCTTGAAACAGCAGCTAGGCCTGCTGATACACAGGATGCTGGTGCTTGCAAGAAGAGGAAGAAGGGCCTGGGCAGCTTCTTCAAGGTCGCCACAGACAAAGCTGCAGGAACCACCACTCTTCTACAACAGGACCAAGCCATTGCTCTTGAGATCCAGTCTTACTTCCAGATGGAGACACTCGATCCTGAGGGGGAGACCCTCTGACGTGGTGGAGAGATACCCAATATGATGTTCCCACGTCTTTCAAAATTGGCCAGGAAATATTTGTGTATTCCTGCCACAAGTTCCTCTTCAGAGCGATTCTTTAGCACTAGCGGGAATATTATATCCTGCTTGTGCTCATCTCTGAAGCCTGATGATGTTAACAGGCTGGTGTTTCTGGCAAAAAACCTTTAAGTATGTGCCATATTCACCCAAAATGATTCTGAAGTTCATTTCAGTGAAAATGATGGAGTTCTGAGTATGTTGGGCCGGGTCCTTCCAGCCTTAGGCCATTACTGTATCATTTTACAGAATGCATTTGTTGAGTGTTGTTTACAAAAAACGTTAGATTGAAATTGTTTCAGTGCACTAAAAACGAGAAAGGTTCTAGTTTAATTAAGTTGTTCCGTCTATTTCTTATATTCATTGAAAGTTTTATTGAAATTACACAGCTGGATACATATTTATTTGTACATTATTTTCAATTTGAACTTTTTCTATCTTCTCATTTGAACAGTTTGCGTATTGTATAGTTTAAGAATTTTGAAAACTCAGATAATGTGTTTTTCTGAAATGCCGAATAAATGCATTTTTCAAACTCAAAGAATCGTTTCAAGAATCGTGATTTCGATCTTGACCAAAAAATCGTGATTCTTATTTTTTCCAAAATCGAGCAGCCCTACCTCACAGGCTGGAATGGTGAGAACGATCCCTCTTCTGAGCCGAAGGAGGCATCTGGCACCTCGCCCTCAGCTAAGGGGACAGGGGGAGAAGTTCAGTGCAATACATTTTCACTTCAATAACAGCACATTACTCAAGACAAGGCATTCTTTGTGGTGATACAAGTCTATATATTTATGTTCCAGCACATTCACCACCAAAGAGGGATTTTCACTCTACGTGACTCCCTGCTCTACATGCATGTTGTTTGCGGAAAGAGACGAGAGCGACAAGAGCCGCAATCATGTCTTGTTGTGCAGTTGGTTGCATAAACCCTATTAATAAGACTAATATCCCATTTATTCGAACCAAAAGTTCACACCGTCACTGTCTGGCCAGACGGAGCCATGGACAAGCTACAAGAGTGCTTTGAGTATACCGATTGGGACATCTTTAAACAGGCTGCCAATGCAAACAACCACATAGATCTCAACACCTACTCCTCATCAGTATTGGACTACATCACCTTCTGTATGAACAGTGTCACCACACAGAAGTCAATACTAACACTTCCTAACCATAAGCCATGGATGAATGGCGCGGTGACTGGTCTGCTGAAGGCCCGGGATGCAGCTTTCCACTCAGGTGATGCAGAGGCCTACAGAACAGCAAGGTCCATTCTGAGGAAGGGTATCAGGGAAGCAAAGCACCACTACACAAAGCGTATCTAGGAGCATTTTAACAGCTCAGACTCTCGACGCGTGTGGCAGGGCATCAGAACCGTGACTGGCTACAACAGCAGCAGCTCAACACATGCTCAAAGTCCATCCCTCCCTGACGACCTGAACTGCTTTTTTGCCAGGTTTGACCACACTGACAACAGTGTCAACACACGGGCACAGCAGGAACCCTCACCACCGGTTCTGACTCTGAGCCCCAATGACGTGAGACGGTCCCTGCATCACATCAACCTCAACAAAGCTACTGGACCTGACGGAGTACCAGGGCGGGTTATGCTGAAGCACTGTGCAGCGGAGCTGACTGCGGTGCTCACGGATCTGTTAACACCTCCCTGATGCAGGCCTCCGTCCCCACATGTCTCAAGACGGCCACAATCATCCCTGTCCCAAAACAACCAGCCATCAGGTCCCTCAATGACTACCGGCCAGTGGCGCTGACACCAGTGGTGATGAAGTGCTTCGAACATCTGGTACTGGGGCACTTGAAGAACAGCATCCCCCCCTCCTTAGACAACCACCAATTTGCCTACAGGGCAAACAGGTTGACGGAGGACGCCATCGACCGGATGTTGACGGATGTCACTAGCCCTCCACTCCACCCTGACACACCTTGACCAGCGTGACAGTTATGTGTGGATGCTATTCATAGACTATAGCTCCGCCTTCAATACCATCCCCCCCCATAAACTTGCCACCAAGCTGGACCACCTGGGCCTCAACACACCCCTGAGCAGCTGGGTCCTGGACTTCCTCACCAGCAGACCACAGACGGTAACAATGGGGAGACTGGTCTCCTCCAGCATCACCCTGAACATCGGTGCACCACAGGGTTATGTGTTGAGTCCCTTCCTCTTCTTCCTCTACACTCTCAACTGCAAACCCACCCACGAGGCCACCACCATATTGAAGTTCACAGATGACACCATGATGGTAGGCAGGATCTCAAGCAACAACGAGGCTGCCTACAGGACAGAGGTAGAGAACCTGGTGAGCTGGAGCCAAGAGAACAACCTGATCCTCAATGCAGCAAAAACAAAGGAGATGATCCTGGACTTCAGGAGGAAGACGAAGCCCTTCATCTTCAGGAGGAAGATGAAGCCCTTCGTCCATCACCCCATCACCATCGACGGCGAGACAGTGGAGGTTGTGCATAACATCAGGTACCTCGGGGTCAACATCAGCTATGACCTGACAACCGTCAACCGTCAACACCACCACCGTCAACACCACCACGACGGCCAAGAAAGGACTTCAAAGGCTTCACTTCCTGAGGTGCTTGAAGAGGGCATGTCTCCCACAAAAGCTGCTGGTGAGCTTCTACAGGTCAGCCATCGAGTCAGTTCTCACATACTGCATCACCGCATGGTACTCTGGCTGCACCACAGAGGGTTAGGATAGCTCTCCAGCGCATCATTAAGACTGCTGAGAGGGTCACCGGCACCCAGCTCTCCAGACTGGAGGACATCTACCAGGCCCGCTGTACTCGGAGGGTCAAGGGCATCCTCAGAGACAGCACAAACCCTGGACACTGCCTCTTCACTCTCCTGCCCTCAGGAAGACGATACAGGACACTGCCCGCCCGCACTACAAGACTGCAAAACAGTTTCTATCATAGAGCTGTGACACTACTAATCTCCACTCCCACACTGATACTCCCCATCTCATCTCATACACACATGATTGCACTAATGCACTACTGACACTTAAGGACTTGGACTTTTTAAAACATTTTATTCAGATATATATATATACATATTGTGAATACTGTTGAAAATGTTGTTTTGTTTGTTTTTATAGAACTGTGCAACTCGAGGACTGCTCCAGACAAAATTTCATTGTCTTGTACAATGACAATAAAGATTATTCTATTATATTTATTCTACTACTTGCTTGCCAACATAAAACAATTAAAATACAATTATGCATTTTCTTATTCATATTGCATGCTTATTAAATAAATACTGAGTTAATCTCCCTCAAAAAGTAGTAGGCCTACCCTTTAATTAGGATTGATCAAACATGACACCTCGCAGGGCATTATCCCGCTTTGCCAAAGAAAATAGATTAAGATCATTCATTTATATTTTCATGCGTTTTGAAATCCAAATATGTTTTTCACATAAATAGGACGGGCCGTAGCTACGACTTGGCAGCGGGAGGTATTCTAGTCTGCTGAGCTATGAGCCAGAGAGCTAACGTTATTGATTGTACATATTTATAATTCGAAATTCGTCCCAGCCTTAATACCACAGATACTCTAGGGTCTATAGCATATAACGGCGTCGTCTGATTACAGTTTAATTTTTCACAATTTCCCAGCTCTCATTTTGAATAATCCCCGTGCCATTAGTTTCAATGGGAATCGCGACGGTCTATACTTTCAACATAGTTTACATATTACTAATTTTAAATTCGTCCCAGCCTTTATACCACAGATACTAAAGGGTCTATATATTGCTTGCGCATTGCTCTTATTTTACTCACTCAACACAATGAGTCGGCGCCCGATCAGACGATTTTCTGTCAGAGAGGCTCTTGACCTTTTTTTTCAAACTGATGAAGAGGGGATTGAAGTTGAACCAGAAATAGTGAAGGAAGGCTCAGAAATATAAGACAACGATCCTGGTATTGATGCAGACCATCATGAGACCGAACAGTCAACAGATGGCGAGAAAGAGGCCCCTGGGAAGAGGCATCTTGGGAGGGGCACCTGGGGAGGGGGCCCCTGGGGAATAGGCACCTGGGGAGGGGGCCCCTGGGCAAGACACACCTGAGGTGACATTCCAGTCCAAGGATGGCAACTTGCTCTGGTATTCATCCCCCCAGGACAGAGGAGGCAGAGCAAGAGGGGAAAATATCATTAGGATGACGCCAGGGCCAACACGCTATGCAACATCTCATGTGGACGACATCAAGTCCAGCTTCCAACTCTTTTGACCAGAGTCCATTGTGGAAATTATACTGGCGATGACAAACCTGGATGGGGGGGGGGGTCGTGTGTTTGCAGACACATGGAAGGCATTGGACCAGATAGACCTCCAAGCCTACATGGGTCTGTTGATTCTAGCAGGATTACATTGGTCCAACAATGAGGCTACAAAAAGTCTGGGATGCAGAGTCAGGGAGGCCTATATTCTGGCCAACTATGTCCATGCATCAGTTTCCTGTCCTCTTAAGAGTTTTCAGATTTAATGACAGAGCTACATGACCTTTCCACTGGCAAGACGACAAACTGGCTGCCATCAGGAACGTTTGGGACAGGTGGGTGGAGCGCCTACCACTAATGTACAATCCAGGCCCTGAGGTGACAGTGGACGAGCGCCTGGTCCCTTTCAGAGGTCGCTGTCCAAACAGTACATCCCAAGCAAGGCAAGTATGGGATCAAGATCTGGGCCGCATGTGATGCCAGGAGCAGCTACGCCTGGAATATGCAGGTTTACACAGGGAAACCTGTTACTGGTAGGCCAGAAAAATGTTTTTTTTCTGGACATGACAGCCGGTCTCAAGGGGCATAACATATGTTATAACTTTTTCACATCACATGGGCTTGGTCAGGAGCTGCTGAAAAGAAAGTTCACCTTGGTGGGGACAGTGAGGAAGAACAAGCCTCAACTTCCCCCTGCACTGGTTTTCGACCAGAGGGAGAAATGCACTCTCATCCAAATTTGCCATCACCGACAGTCTTGTCATATTTGCCCAAGAAAAATAAGAATGTCATCCTGATGAGCACTCTACAAATACGCTGCTGTCAGAAAAGCAGAGCACAGGAAACCCCAGATCCTTCTGGACTACAAAAGAAACAAGGAGGTGTTGACTGCCTTGATAAGGTAATGTATATTTTCATCCATCATGCATTTGATTTACTTGTATTCATGCAAAACATTTTGTGTAAAACAGATCCAATATCGTTTCAAATCTAGTCATTGTTTCTTTCATTGCAGCTTACTGGTACATACACCTGCAAGTGAATGACAGCTCGTTGGCCTGTGGCAGTGTTCCACAACATTCTTGATGTGTCTGCATGTAATGCATATGTGGTGTGGACAGCGATTGACCCAGCCTGGAATCAGGGGAAATGTTTCAAGAGGCAAAGCTTGGGAAAGCTTTAGGGACTCCTAATTCAACGGCTGGGGAGTCTGCAAGCCCCAGCCCTGGCCGCTCTCCGCCCAAAACAGGGGGCAGAAACGGAAGAGATGCGAGCTCTGTGCCCCTAGGGACAATAAGACAAGTCTTACATGTTTCAAATGTGATGCATACGTTTGCAAGGCACACTGCGACCTGATTGCAAAATGCCACTCCTGTGTTTGAACAGTGTTCATGATGCTTCGATAAATGAAATAGTATTTTTTTTTATTTAACAATGAGTGAGACAGAGTGTGTGTCCAACTTGAACAACAAGAACACAGTGAAGGAACAGGAATGAATATTGTGTATATTGTGGGCGCCTGGTCTCTGAGGTACAACAGTGGGATCACCAATTAGAATAGAAACAGGCGGAAGCGGGGTTTGTGGTGAAATCAACGCATGTCATTTATTTCTAAAAAGGGTGCAGGGGGAAGAGGGAGGGGGCAAAAGGGAACCCAAATCTTTACCGGGTTGGCGGCTGTCTTCAGGGTGCCCTTTCTGGCTCTTCCTGGGGTTGGGCCGGAGAGAGAGAAGAAAGAGAGAGATAGGCCAAGGTTAGTGGGGTCCCTGGTCCCTGCCACTGACCTCTTCGCCCTAGCTCGGCTTGGGTTTCCTCTTGGAGTCTTTGGGGTTCCCCTTCAGCTGCAGGCCTTCTCTCGGGTTTCAGCACGACACAATTAACACACCGACAAAACAGCTCTTCGGTCCACTTGAACGTAACTTCATTAATGCGGTTTGGATTGATCAAGAGGGTTGGCCACAGGACTCTTACCAGGAGACTGGCCTAACGTGTCTCTGGTCTCCACACGCTCCTCCAGCCAGTCTGTCTTCAGCCTGTTCTGGTGGAGTTAAAATGGCCCCCTGATTGCAGGGCTAACTCAGCACACCTGTGAATGGTTAGCTGAGACACCTGAGTGGGGCGGGGTCTCTGTGACACAGCTTCTAGGGAAGTACCCATCCAGCACCACCCCCCTTGGCTGCCTTTGCTTGCCTTTGTGGCCACCATGTGGCCATGTGGGGCACTGCTCAGCGGCTGGGCCACCACAATATACAAGTGTGTATATACAAGTGAGAGGAATACGGTGAGGAAAGGAGATAATTAAAAAGGCAATACAAATAAAATGGACCACTGGTTATAAAAACCCTCCAGCAAATGCAGATTCCATCTGCACGCTGCAAAGGAGGATGCACCATGTAAAGCTGGACCCAGTATTTGAGAAGCTGAGTGTTTAGAAAAAAATCCGCCCCACATATATCAGGCTGAGGTTTGTGGAACCAAAAACAAGTGGGAACAAGACGACTAAGGACAACGAAGCAAAAATACAGTAAGTGTGAACAAGAACAGCAAAGTAGAGCCAGGGGGTTTCAATAAATAAAACAAATTAGTCATGTGTGGAACGAAACCAACAAATGTGTGCATGTATATCTCACTTGTAAAACAAGAACAAAGTGAAGGAACAGGGAGGAATATTATAAGTTATTAAGAAACAAAGAAAATACTCCACATACATCAGGCTGAGGTTAAGGGTAGCAAAGTGTATCAGGTCGAAAGGAAGAACAACAATCGCAGCCGTCGCCACCACCACCAGCCACCAGCAGTCGCCACCACCAACAGCCGTCGCCAGCACAAGCTGCCACCACTAGCAGCAGAAGTCGCCACCAGCATCCTTCGCCACCACCAGCCAGCTCAAGCAGCCATCGCCTCAAGCAGCAGTGCCCTGCAGCAGCAGTGTTTGCCGGCACCAGCCAGCTCAAGCCACCAGCAACAGCAGCCACCACCATCAGCATCCACCATCAGCAGCATCCACCACCATCAGCATCCACCACCATCAGCATCCACCATCAACCGCATCCATCATCAGCCGCATCCACCATCAGCAGCAGCAGCCGCCGTCACCAGCCACCAGCAGCCACCACCTGCAGGAAAATGAAAGTAATCAGACAAGACCTTGAATAGCCTGTAGGTCAATGAGTTTCCCCACACATGGCCAAATTGCTGCCAAGTTGGGGAAGGGTGGACAGAAGCTAACATTATGAAAAAAAAGAATGACACCACTGTCTGTGTAATAGCATTTGAAAGCTCGTCATTATGTCTTATATTTTTTGTGTGGAATAGTTTGTATTCATACATGTAATCCAACAGCTTTCTAGTAGCTATAGCATCAGACACACAGTACTCCATATTACCTTATTGTGCCTAGTAATCCTACATCAATAATATTAATATTATAAATTATGAATAAACAAACATTGTATACATACTGTCTGTGTAATCCAACATCTTTTTCAAGGGTATAATTAATCTATAGCGTCAGACAAACAGTGCAGTTGACTAGCTAACACCGTCAGGTTTAGCAGATTAAACCTAAATAAAACCCGCCGTAATCAACCTTAATGATCCTAGCAATCCTACATCAATAACTAACTAAATAAAAGTTGTCAGGGATTCACTACTTAACTTCTGTGCAGTGATACCTTCACAGCTGGCGAAATCGAGCTGACTAGCTAGCAGGCATTGACCAAAAATTGGTTGTCTACCAAGATAAAAAATATATATAATTACCCTGTGCACATACAAATAAAGATCAGTAAATGCATCATAAAGGGCCTCTGATACAATATAGACGTTGACAATTTAAAAGAGCTCGCTATTGAATGTACTTACCTCAGAAGTTACTCGACGGCAAGCAATGGAAATGAATGATCTCCTGCGCCATGAATGGATGTTTTGGAACTATGCAAGGCTCCATACCCCGGAAGTAGGCGGCAAAAAACGGAGTCCAATGGAAGTGTCGCCACTCTGTTACATCTATCACTCTGGATCACACCAATCAGGGTCAAATTCAGGAAACACCCTGAATTCACATCGTAATAATGTCACATCAGACACTAGCAATGTTATTTCAATGCTGTGTGGTGTTGAAACAACACTAACACTCTTTATTTAACACCGTCCCCCACATAACACTCATATATTTGCTGTGTAGCAGACACTGCGCTACGGTTAGGCCTAAAGCCAGATGTGGGCTTAGAATGTAATTAATGTTATGATATGTCTTCAATTGAGCATTCACCAAGGACTGAATAATTTTAGACAGACAGGACAGTTTAGATATTGGACGATAATTATTAGGGTCAGTCTTATCACCTCCCTTATGCAGAGGGGTAACAGCTTTCCAGAGCCCGGGAACAACTCCAGTAAATGGATAGGTTAAAAATGTGATTTAATAGCTCAATAATCAGTGAAGCAGCCACATGGAGGAAGAGAGGATCAAAATCATCCACTCCTGTAGCTATCTTGGGATCAATAGCCTGCAGAGCAGAGGTGACTGAACTGCTACAATGGATTTAGCACAAATTGAGAATTAAGTAATCAGATTTGGCCTTCCTCACTAAAGATGTAAAGTTGTTTCTTGTCACCCGAAAAGTGGCCAAGTCTGATACATTTTTTGTACATTTAGCTAGGGCCAAAGCTTTATTTTTTTACAGAAAGTAAGGAAAATAGTTCAGTGTTGAACCTAGGGTTAGACCTGTTTTTTACCCTGATCTTTTTAAAAGGTGCATGCCTACTGTAATGAATGATTTTGAGAAAAAGTCCAAGGCTAGTTCAGAGTCAGGAATTTCAGATGTTAGATGAATATCCCTATAATAGAGATCATTCACAAAATTATTATAAGGTTTTTCTTTTTCGTCTTAACGACAATGACAGAATAAGTTTTCTTAAGGCGAGTATCTCTCACACAGGCAATTGGGTCACTTTTCCCCAATTCAAATACACCAGTTTTGGTTATTTTACTAACCCCATTATTGAAAATCTAATCAATGAGAGTTGACTTTGATATTTTTTTTATAATGGGTCTTATAGGTTTGTTAATTAGTTGGTCAAAGTTCATGCCAGAGAAAACTTCCTTGAGGTAGGCTACCCAGAAGAGCTAGAGAGCCAGTCAAGATTAAAATCACCAAGGATAATAACCTCTGATTCAGTATGCTTTGATATTAGCTGTGCTAATTGAGATACGGTGTTAATAGGCTATCTGCTGATATTAATTCCGTGTGTAGGCCTATTAATACCGTGTAAACCCAAGGGGGTAAAAAAACCCCGTCATCGAGCCGGCGATCTTGTCTCACTGGAGAAGGCGGAGCTCCACAATAATTTCCATAGCCTACTACGAATCTTTAAAAATGTCTATCCATCTGAGTGTAGGCTACAAATGCGATTAACTATTTACAAGTGCAAAAACGCCAACATATTCTTTACAGTCTTTATCCCGACAAAAGCCTCGTAAAGAACGTTCCTCTGCGTCTTTCTCGTAGATCGCACCATCTTTCCCTGTCTTTGTTTAATGCGACTGCATCACCTTCTCTCCCATGATGGACAGCACATTGCGGACTTCACCGTCTCACCAGTTAT
Source organism: Melanogrammus aeglefinus (assembly GCA_900291075.1). Taxonomy (NCBI): domain Eukaryota; kingdom Metazoa; phylum Chordata; class Actinopteri; order Gadiformes; family Gadidae; genus Melanogrammus; species Melanogrammus aeglefinus. Next base: position 273,801 of record OLKM01000522.1, on the reverse strand, counting down.
GGTGTGTTCCCAAGACGCCAGACTTCAGAGTCAAAAGTCGAAGCTCTCCCAGCTTTCTAGCGGCATTTCTCGGAGGCACGCCCCCTTTTCGTCTTCATCTTTCGGAAATCTGAGAATAGACCGAGAGCAGTGATGACGCTCTCAACAAAATCGCTGCACCCGTGAAGAGATTTATTTTTTTTGTATTTGTACCACGTTGGTCATTTTAATGTTGATTTTAAATGCTCTTACACACTTGATTACATTGCTACTTTATTTCGGTCACCAATTTATACATTGCATGTAGAGTTTAGATTCTCTGCCCGAGCCCGAGCCCGACCCGACCCGACCCGCGGACCGGGTCGGGCCAATATTTCCCACCACTATCCTCGGGCCGGGTCGGGTCGATTATTATTTATGTTTTTAATCATTGGTTTATTAGCCTAATCTGAGGATAAATCTATGCCATAAACAATATTTAAGGCCTTTATTACACGGTCTTCTCAATGCCGTTGAACGCTCCGTTCACTTGCATAGATAGTACTCCGGTAACTTGTGAACCCCAACGTCTTCCGTTGCTAAGCGACGTCACCGTCTTTGCGAACAAATAATTTCTCTCCTGATCAACGCTACGAATGCTGGTAACGAATACATTGTAAAAAGACACACAATGTGAAGTTATTTTTTTGTTTTGGCAAGTAGCCGTGTAATGAGCGGGATAATGTATAGAACGTCGCCGGTCATTATCGAAAATAAGCTTCTTCGGGACGAAGTAGACACCTTAGCTGCGCGTCGGTGTACTGTTCGCCCTGTCTGGGCTTATTTTCCCGATAATGACGGGCGTTCTATACATTATCCCTTACATATATATTTAGCAGAGTAGGCCTCGTAAAAAATGTGTACAAAGTTACATATGTATTAAAAAAAATGTTGGGTTGAAATCGGGCTGGGGCTCATAATTACAGTTAATGTGTCGGGTCGGGCCTGGCTCGGACAGAACATCCACGGGCTCGGGCCGGGTCGGGCTTGATTTTCTGGGCCCGATCTAAGCTCTAATTGCATGGTCTTCCTGTGCATGCAATACAATGTAGAGGTGTGTTGTTTGTTTTCGGGCTCGTTTGCTAAAGAGGCTATTGTAGCTAACAATAAACAACGACCAGCCAATTTCATGACACAATCACAAAGACGAACAGGAACACTGTAAATGCTCCGAAACAGCAAATGATGCAACTCGGAAGGCTGGCGTCGGAGGATTCAGGAACACACCATTAGAACTACTCATGTTGATCTCGTGTCGCTGTTTCTATTGTAGAGACAACTTAGCAACACCTCTAACCAAGTCCCGCCTCTGGAACCGCATAGCCGCCTAATCGCATTTACATTAAAAAGAAACCGCCAATGTGTGCAGGGTCCAGGAGGGTCAATTGGGGTGCTAGCTCAAGCCGGTAATTTACAACGGTGATTGTAATCGTACGGATCATGCCGGGAAAAAGGCATAAGATGGGCATATTTGGCAGTGTAAAAACGTCAGAATTACTTTTATTCCATCTTATTGTTTAGCACACAATTCCTAAGGCTTCTCAGCCACATAGCACCAACAATACAAGATAAAGTAAATAAAGATAAGTAAAAATAGAAACTTGAAAAAATAAGTAGAGGCATAGATCCCAATAATAAATAATAATTATAATAATAATTATAATAATATAATAAGAGAAACTTAGACAGTTGTAACAAGTAAAGAAGAAGAAGAAAAAGAGGAAAAAGAAGAGGAAGAACCATCCATCCATCCATCCATCCATCCATCCATCCATCCATCCATCCATCCATCCATCCATCCATCCATCCATCCATCCATCCATCCATCCATCCATCCATCCATCCATTAATCCTTACCTGTAAATTGTCTTCTGAAGAACACACTAATACTATTCATTAAACTGCTTAAACACTTTTTTGTGCACTTAGGAGCTGTCTACCTCAAATTATATAGGCTATATTATGTAAACTTCTCATGAATATTTGTTTTATTCATTTAAAAAGTGAGTACCACTGGGATATGTCCAATAACGATTGCATTGATTGTCCTTGTGCCTCATCTAGGTCAGAGCTGACACACATTTCCCGTATCGGCCAGTTACCTCTACCAACCCACCCAGCAATGCCATCACTCTGCCTTACCCTTTACAGTGGATACTGGATAGTAAATGAAGTAAATCTTTGGTTGATTGAAGAATAATGGCCAACCAGAAGGCGGTGTAATACCTCAGGTACATTTCCATCTTCTTGTACTGTTATTCTCTTGATAAAAAACTATGTTCACTAGACTGTCATTGTTATGGTTGTTGCTGTTGAGATGAGCAGAAATCTCCACTGGTTAAAGTATATTAGTTTGCATTAATTAATAATATAGACCAGGTTCTAGGCCTGTTCTTTCTGTAGATATTTTATAATAATTGTATTCCAAGATCACTACGTTTTTCAAAACAAGGAATCATGGTTTGTAAACTAATACATTTCGACTAGTTGAATCCCATTTATATCAGGCGTTCATTTTTTTGTATAATTTCTTGTGGAGCTTATCATTACATATGTGGCTGTCAAAAGAAAGGCCCTTACTGTGTAGGTTTTAAATTCATGAAAGGAAAAAATTGTTATGTCATCCTGACTTATTAAATGGTTCTACACCTTTGCATCTGACGCCAACAGGGGGCAGTATTTCCACAAAAGACTCACTCTTATATAAATATACGACATGCAGAGGCCTCTATCATTGCTATATTACGCATCAATAGGGCCCACATATTTTACAAAGCAACCCTATTAGTATTATCGCTTTATTTTAATGTCATCAAATTTCTTTTCCAGTGTGAGAATGCTTAGTCGAACCGAACACAGAGGTATGTGCATTCTGTGGCACGTTCTGGCAAGGCAACATGAGATTGGCTTTGCTACCTGCCCCCTCTGACCATGTCGATTAGAGCACGCAATTAATCTTACATCTACATGACTGACAAGGCATTTATTACGAATACAGTTAAACTCCAGGTTGCACATTGAAAATTCATAAAAGCCACCCCCCCACCCCAACGTTTGCCACACCCTGGCTTTGACTATTACCCCTCAGACGTGTTCCTACCCTCGTTTTGTCGTCTCCAGACCTCTCCTCCCATCATTGATACACAGAAACAGGTGGTCTACTCCCTGCTGTGTGTGTGTGTGTGTGTGTGTGTGTGTGTGTGTGTGTGTGTGTGTGTGTGTGTGTGTGTGTGTGTGTGTGTGTGTGTGTGTGTGTGTGTGTGTGTGTGTGTGTGTGTGTGTGTGTGTGTGTGTGTGTGTGTGTACGTGCGTGTGTGCGTGCGTGCGTGCGTCTCTCTGTCTGTCTGTCTGTCTGTCTGTCTGTCTGTCTGTCTGTCTGTCTGTCTGTCTGTCTGTCTGTCTGTCTGTCTGTCTGTCTGTCTGTCTGTCTGTCTGTCTGTCTGTCTGTTTGTGTGTGTGTGTCTGTGTGTGTGTCTGTGTGTATGTCTTTTCCCCAGGTGTATGCAGTCTGCTGTCCTCAGTGATGTCCGGAACAGAGCCACATGCAGACAGACAGGAGGACTACCGGTTCCTCCACAGCATGTTGATGGAGAAGAAACTACATCTTCTCTTCAAGGTAGTTTTCGGCCTATCATTCACCAAGCAGCCATCTTGTTCTAAACACTAGCTGGTTGGAGGAACTGAATGCAGAGTTCAACAGAAGGTGTTACCACGATGGACCCTTTCTCATCCTACTATATGATTTAGAAACATTTATTCCATATTTTCCTAAAAATTGGTCAGATTTATGACGATGATGGTGATGTTGATAATGAGGATGATTATGATGAGGTGAAGTCAAAGTAGTAGTAGTAGTAGGTGTTTGCAGTAGCTGGAGTAGTATTAGTAGTCTTATAATTTTGTTTGTAGTTTTGGTAATTGTAAATAGTAATACAATAGCTTTAGTAGCAGGTTATTACCTTGCTGGTTTATTAGACACCACAGTACTGTAAATAGCAGTCACAATGTCCTCTGAGAGAGAAGAAGCACCCAGGCAGAGTTCAAATCCATCTACAGAAGTGGAGCAAATAGATCACAGTGGTCCGCAGTGGGACCTCCATGGGACATCGTGGTGACCTCTTCATAACCTTGTCATTACCACAGATCCACGAGCGTCTGAAACGCTTCGAGAAGCGTGGTCCTATCCCAGCCCGTGACCAGGCCTCCACGCTGGTGTCCAATGTAGGTACCTGGTAATACTACAGGATCAAGGTACAAGTCCATAGCAGTCCTATAGTAGCATCGTAAGTAGTATTCAACAATGACCTAATACAACTTGTAACAGTACATTACGACGATGTATCCTGTACTAAACGACTTAATGGCTCAAAGCTTAAGGAATGCATGTTAAATTCAAACATGTTATGTTTTGATCTGTGAAAGAAAAGAAGTCATCTTTAATATCAGTGTACTTTTTGCTTATTTAGTGTACTTTTGGTCTCCATAAGGCCAGGCTATCCAAGACATTGTTGAGCTGTTCAGCTGTTAAAAGGATTTCATGCGTTGGCTAATATTTCAGGTTGGAGGAGAAATATTCGGTCTGGATGTAAGATGAAGTGGCGCTGAGTACTCCCAATGATCCCAAACTACTGCTACGGTTCTCACTGCTCGTCGCAATCACAGCTTTGTCTTCATTTAGTTTTTCAACAAGCATTCAGTGTTCTTCAGAAGAAAAACAGAAAACCTAAGAGCTACCCTTAACGTCGTTTCACCAATAAACATACTTTTCACCTGGTCTCTAGCTGCCCCTGTCCCCTCTCCTCTCTCTTCATTCCTAACTATACTGTCTGTCCCCCCCAACACAAAATACAAAATTCTCATCTCATCCTCTCTATCTTCATACGTCATGCTTCTGGTACTGACCCTGATTCATTCTCCACAGCCTCTCTCTCCCTCCCCCCCCCCCCCCCTTCTGGCTTGAATCACTCAGGCCTTTTGGAGGGGCGGGAAGCAGGGTGGGTGGTTGGGCTGGTTGATGGTGGTGTTGTACTATATAGTGGAGGGGTGCGCGGGGGCCGCACGGATCTGTTTTCCCTCAGCGATGCTTCTGTTTGCGCACAGTGGAAACTAATGACCTTCATGCATTGTGTTCGCTGGAGAGCGGCCGGGACATCTTGAAGCAGTAGAAGTCTGTTACACTAATACGACAGACAACACGACAATGGCAGCGGCGGTCTCTCTCTCTCTCTCTCTCTCTCTCTCTCTCTCTCTCTCTCTCTCTCTCTCTCTCTCTCTCTCTCTCTCTCTCTCTCTCTCTCTCTCTCTCGCTCTCTCTCTCTCTTCTCTTCTCTCTCGTCTCTCTCTCGCTCTCTCTCTCTCTCTCTTCTCTCTCTCTCTCTCTCTCTCTCTCTCTCTCTCTCTCTCTCTCTCTCTCTCTCTCTCTCTCTCTCTCTCTCTCTCTCGATCGAACGTACCACCATTGTTACCACAGTTGTTTTCAGGGAATCCTGTGTTTTACCCCCTAAAAAATGCAAACGGTGACTGCGGTGGATGGGAATTAGAAATCAGAAGAGTTCAAACTGTATGCTTTCTGTCAATTTTAAAAATAGCAGAATGTAGGTCCACTGTGCTGACAACCGGGACACTGGCATCAACATATGGATCACAGTATCGCATTGTAATGGCGAACGCTACTATGTACCATGTACAATTGAGATAGGACTGAGGCCTATTCTACTCCTCTGCAGCTTTCTTTCGTTCGTTCTTTTGTTCTTTTGTTCTTTCGTTCTTTGTTTCTTTCGTTTGTTTGTTTGTTTGTTTGTTCTTTCTTTCTTTCTTTCTTTCTTTCTTTCTTTCTTTCTTTCTTTC